>CM053028.1:2101238-2203738 GCA_028564925.1 Lithobates sylvaticus | reverse complement strand
TCGGCCTAAACTGAGGAAAAAAAATGTTTTTTTATATCTTTTTTGGGGATATTTTTTATAGCAAAAAGTAAACAATATTGAGTTTTTTTCAAAATTGTCGCTCTTTTTTTGTTTTTATAGCGCAAAAAATAGAAAACGCAGGGGCGATCAAATACAACCAAAAGAAAGCTCTATTTGTGGGAAAAAAAGGACGCCAATTTGGGTGCCACGTCGCACGACCGCGAGAGAGCGAGAGAGAGAGAGCGAGAGAGCTTTTTTTTATTTATTTATTTATTAGGGGCCCCATTGGGTGAAATATAAGGGCTCTAAACAGACCTGATGTCTCACTTTTCAGACAGAGAAAAGGGACTGAGAACAGAGATTTCCCAGTCCCTTTCTCTGCCGCCAAGCAGCAGGGTAAATCTGTGCAGCACAGGGTGATAAGGGTATGCCCAGGCACATCTGGCACACCCTGTGCACATTTTGAGAAGCTCGCAGTGGGCAGGGATATTAGAGGAAGCCATTTCAGTCCAGGGGGAGGAGCCGGTACACCTGTGCAAGACCCGAAGGGGAGGAGCCGGTACACCTGTGCAAGACCCAAGGGGAGGAGCTGGTACACCGGTGCAAGACCCAAGGGGAGGAGCTGGTACACGGTACACCTGTGCAAGACCGAAGGGGGAGGAGGGGGGGAGGAGCCTATACACCTGTGCAAGACCGAAGGGGAGGAGCTGGTACACCTGTGCAAGACCTAAAGGGGAGGAGCTGGTACACCTGTGCAAGACCTAAAGGGGAGGAGCTGGTACACCTGTGCAAGACCGAAGGGGGAGGAGCCGGTACACCTGTGCAAGACCCAAGGGGAGGAGCTGGTACACCTGTGCAAGACCTGAAGGGGAGGAGCTGGTACACCTGTGCAAGACCGAAGGGGGAGGAGCCGGTACACCTGTGCAAGACCTAAAGGGGAGGAGCCGGTACACCTGTGCAAGACTGAGGGGAGGAGCCGGTACAGCTGTGCAAGACTGAAAGGGAGGAGCCGGTACAGCTGTGCAAGACCTGAAGGGGAGGAGCCGGTACACCTGTGCAAGACCTGAAGGGGAGGAGCCGGTACACCTGTGCAAGACCTGAAGAGGAGGAGCCGGTACACCTGTGCAAGACTGAAGGGGAGGAGCCGGAGATCGGATGAAAAGCATATTCCCGGCTTTAGTATTTAATTTTTTTCCCAACTTACAAAATGATCAGCAATTTACTGCATAACAGACACATTTCTTACATTCCATGTATCTCATTCTACAGAGACTCAGCTACTGATAGTGGGGATCAGTTTAGAAAACAAGCAATTAACTGCTCCCCATAGCAACCAATGAGAAGGCAGCACAAGCGAGGAAAGGAAAGCAGACATTCAGATGGTTGCTATGGGCAACAGCGCTGCCTTTTCTTTCATGCTCTTAAAAACAGCATGTTCGGTTCTTACCTGTGTGTCCTGTTTGCCAAGGGAGAGGTCGAGCAATATAAGGCACTTGTCCAAATGCCTCCGACCCTGCTGGGCATTCCTCGCCCTCTACAGGAAGAAAAGAAAAATACTGTATGAAAGGTACAATTATACTATGATGTATTGTAAACCCTGACAAACCACTGTGACCTACAGGTGAGCCTAGATTAACCACTTACTAACCGCTCACTGTATATATACGTCATTTTTTTGAAGAGGGATATCTCGGTAACGGCAGCAGCTGCTGCCACAAGCGAGGTATCCCTCTACACAGTGAGCGGTTCTGTTTCCGATAATGGTGGTCTCTGCGGCGGGTTCGCCGCGAGATCACCGTAATCGCCGGCGGGAGAGGTGCCCCCCCCCCGCCTCCCGCGCCTTCCGCCGCTTAACCGGAGCCGTCGGCAGCGGCGGAGGCGATCGGGTCCTTCTACGTGCCGGGCATAGAGACGAGTGAGGCTAAGATGGCCGCCACCCATCTCTATACCATAGGAGAGCGGAAGAGACGTCAAAACGTCACCTCCGCCCATACGTCTTAAAGGGGAATTTCCAAATGTCATTTTTTTAAATGACATATTTTTTTTTTTTTTGCATTTAAGTCCAAATATGAGATCTGAGGACTTTTTGACCCCCAGATCTCATATTTAAGAGGACCTGTCATGCTTTTTTCTATTACAAGGGATGTTTACATTCCTTGTAATAGGAATAAAGGTGATCCATTTTTTTTTAAAACAGTGTAAAAAATAATAAATTTAAGTAAAATAAATAAGAAAAACAAAAAAAAATTTTTTAAAACACCCCGTCCCGACGAGCTCGCGCACAGAAGCGAACGCATACGTGAGCAGCGCCCGCATATGAAAACGGTAGTCAAACCACACATGTGATGTATCGCCGCGATCGGTAGAGCGAGAACAATAATTCTAGCCATAGACCTCCTCTGTAACTCAAAAAATGCAACCTGTAGAATTTTTTAAATGTCGCTTATGGAGATTTTTGAGGGTAAAAGTTTGACACCATTCCACGAGCGGCCGCAGTTTTGAAGCGTGACATGTTGGGTATCAATTTACTCGGCGTAACATTATCTTTCACAATATAAAAAAAAAAATTGGGCTAATTTTACTGTTGTCTTATTTTTTTATTAAAAAAAGTGCGCTTGTAAGACCGCTGCGCAAATACGGTGTGAAAAAAAAGTATTGCAATGACCGCCATTTTATTCTCTAGGATGTTAGGAAAAAAAACAATATATAATGTTTGGGGGTTCTAAGTAATTTTCTAGCAAAAAAAAAAATGTTTTAAACATGTAAACACCTAAAATCCAAAACGAGGCTGGTCTGGAAGTGGTTAAGGCTTATCTGTAGGTCCAAGAAATATCTCCTAAACCTACACGGTTTAGGAGATATTTGCCAAAAGACAGGCACCGCCGTCTACGGCGATATGCTGCGAGTGGCAGATCCCGTGCGAATGCGCGGGAGTGACGTCATCGCGGCTCCGTCGTATGACAGCGCCGGAGCAGCGAGACCCACCAAGAAGATGGAGGCTCCGTACACAAGGGGACAGCGGTGACTTCTCTGGCTCCTGTGTCAGGTAAGTGACACATAATGGACTACTATGCGATGTGATGTGATGTGATGTGATACATAGTAGCCCATTATGCTTTACCTTGGCAGGAAAACAAAGAGGAAGTGACCCCAATCAGGGTTTACTTCCTCTTTACCCACTTCCTGCACAGCCTATTGTAATACGATAGCTGGACAGGACATTCATTGTTCTGGATGTCATATGAAGTCCTCCCAGAACGTGCCTCGTGCACCCCGAGGCGCGATCTTTCACCAGCTGTGTCCATCGGAGACAGACCATGACTGATCAGTGCTCCGGCCCGCTGACGGTACCATGTGATCACTGTGACTGATCACAGCAGATCATTTGACAATTGTAGTGGATGGCTTCCAAACACGCCATTTATTGTGTACAATTGTGTTGCTACCTGTGATTGGTCACAATGATCACATGGTACAGACAGGGCCAATCACAGCCCATCTGTACCATGTGATTAGCTCTGGCCAATCACAGCTAAGCACAATAGTGATCACCGAATGAATCGGGTTTATTCAGTAAAAATGCTGACAGGCTCCCGCTGTGAGCTGGGCGGCCGGGGGGGGGGGGGGGTGCGCCCTAGACAGCGACGTACAAGTATGTCGCTTTTCCTACAGCGGCCGCTCGTCCGCACTACATTGGGGGAGGGGACAAGCGGATATAAATCAGTGATCCTTTGCTATGATTTAGTGAATACGTGCCCTGCTGGTACCCCCCTTGTACTATCTTACCATCTGTTTCATCATCGTGGTCATCCTCTTCTTCCTCTCGGTGAAGCTGTTCCAGTGTTTGAGGCTCCACCCTCTTGGAAAGTTTGCCGTCTTTGCGTACAGATGGCTCCACCAGCCAGTCTGTGACACCGACCTCTACAATCTTTTCACACATCAGGGGAAGCTCGCAGCACCGAATCCCCTCCAGGAGGTCAACAACCTGCGTGATGCTTACATGGACACAACGCAGAGCAGAACATTAATCCCGGGTGACGTCACGCTGTTTTCAGACAATACAAAAGTAAGGCATGTGTGGAATAAAGCTCAACTCCCGGATTCCCTGACTTTTCCCCCTTATCTCCCTTTCCCCATCCACAAGGAACAAAAACAAAGAAAAACTTATTGTTTTCATACCAAAGTTCTCATATGACGTCAGCCCGGGGGGGGGGGGGGGGTGGTTAAACATGTGTGCAAATAACACAAAAACGTCTCTGGCAAAGAACAGGTCACCAAGCTGTCTACCCATCGAATGGCCGGTGTGATCACAGGAGCGGCACCACCGCACCACCAAAATCATACATGGGCCGAGATGACACCTCCCTTGGCTTCAGTGGTGAATACGCCTGAAAAGTGCTTTTGGCATCAGCGCTTTGTGGGAGCTTTTAACCCTTTATTTGGCCACTAGCAGGGGGTTAAAAGCGCCCCACCAGCGCTCGAAAAACACTGGTAAAGCGCCGCTTGTTCAAGCGCTGCTTTACGAGCGTTTTTCGGGCGCTGGCAGTATGAAAGGACTCTTAAAGCACTCGGGCTTTCACATTGGGATTGCAGAGGAGGCTTCCTTCAGGCGCTTTTTCTAACGCTAAAGCGCCTGAAAAACGCCCCAGTGTGAAAGGGGTCTAAAGATTAAAGTGGAGGGCCACCCTGAAAAACAAAACTTGATAAAAATGTTAATAAAAATTTAAAATGAAAAAAAAAAAAAAAAAAAAAGATTTTTTTTTTTTTTTTTACTTACCAGAAATGGCTGTTGCTAGGCAGATCGTCCTAATCTGCCTCTTCCTGTTCCTCGGAGCTGTTCTTTGTTCTGCTCCTAGCGCCACCTTCTAGTGAATGGGGCGCGGTGTGTTATGGGAACTGTGTCCACAACACATCGCGTTCCCCTTTTACAAAACGGCTTGCGCATGCGCAGTAGGCCGCTCGACGACTCGCGCATGCGCAGATCGCTGCCCGTTTCCCTTACTGAGGATGGCAGCGCTGGGACCGGAGCGCCGAGGGACATCTCAGCCTCCACGACCGACATCGCGGGCGCCCTGGGAGGGTAAGTGTACTTATTAGAAGTCAGCAGCTACTTTTTTTTTTTAGCTGCTGACTTTTAAAAAAAATTTTTTTAGCTGCAACACCGCTTTAAGGCTTACCTGTAGGTCCCCGAAGTATCTCCGAATCCTACACGGTTTAGGAGATATTTACAAAAGAGGCGGGCGCCGAAGTCTGTGGCACATGCCCAGTAGACAACGATGCAGGCGCACTTTAGAAACGGCGATCGTGCCGTTTCTGAAGCGTGCCGTGACTGGCCGCTCCTGTGCGCAATGCGCAGGAGTGACATCATCGCGGCTCCGGCCAATCACAGCGCCGGAGCCGCGATACCCGAAAAGGAAGATGGACGCTTCGTGGAAGAGGGGACAGCGGTGACATCACAGGCTTCGGTTTAAGGTAAGTGACACATAATGCGATACATAGTAGCTCATTATGCTTTACCTTTGCAGGGAAACAAAGAGGAAGTAAAACCCATCAGGATTTACTTCCTCTTTAAGTGAACCTTTTATTGCTCCCTGAAGAAGCACTTCAGTGACTGTCACTGAAATAAATATGGACAATAATGTGCTCCATGCAAAGAAGATAGAACTCACCTCTCCGGCTGCCCGCATCGCTGAGCGTCGGGTTCCTGGTGCTCGGTGGGTCGATCCACCAGCCGTTGCGTCACTCCTGTGTCCTATAGCGATTTACTGTCCGGTGGGAGGAGCACCGAGGGCGGCCAGAAATCCAACACTCCTGGAAGTGTCAGGTTCTGAAGATTCCTCCGTCTGTTTTTCATTATAGGAGAAAGAAATTCTGATATACAAGATTGCAAAAGTGTGGCACATCCCATGAAGAATAAAGGGAAAGAGAACCCCTAGGGGTGGGAATCTTTTTAAGCACTACCAACAAACAATGAATTAAAAATAATAATATATTATCATTAATAATATTAATGAATTAAAAATAATAATAATATATTATTATCCTTAATATTAATAATATTAATGAATTAAGAATAATAATTTTGTAGAAAAATACATTGAATATTTAAACAAAGTCATGAACATTGAAAAATCAAGATACGCAAATTGATGATGCAAAGATCCTATACCCAACGCGTTTCGGAGATGAATGTTGTCTCCTTCATCAGGGCTTAACAGGAAATATATAATATCTTATTCAATTGCACATCCATGAGGTCGTCCATATTCATTTTAAAAGAGAGACACTGTCACATGGAGTCATCCGACCGTCCTGACCACATTATCACTGCTTGAAGTAAATCTCTGTAAAGGAAGTATCTCCAGCCCAGAGCGTATAATGAAAAAATATATATAGGGACTATGCCCCAAATCAATAGAGAGGGGCTTGTTCCTAATTGTGGCGAGGCCACATGGTCAACAGGCAGACCATGCTCAACAGGAGGACCATGCTCAACAGGCGGACCGTGGTCAACAGGCGGACCGTGGTCAACAGGCGGACCGTGGTCAACAGGCGGACCGTGGTCAACAGGCGGACCATGGTCAACAAGAGGACCATGCTCAACAGGCGGACCATGCTCAACAGGCGGACCATGCTCAACAAGAGGACCATGGTCAACAGGCGGACCATGCTCAACAGGCGGACCATGATCAATAGGCGACCATGGTCAACAGGCAGACCATGCTCAACAGGAGGACCATGCTCAACAGGAGGACCATGCTCAACAGGAGGACCATGCTCAACAGGCAGACCATGCTCAACAGGAGGACCATGCTCAACAGGAGGACCATGCTCAACAGGAGGACCATGCTCAACAGGAGGACCATGCTCAACAAGAGGACCATGCTCAACAAGAGGACCATGCTCAACAAGAGGACCATGCTCAACAGGCGGACCATGCTCAACAGGCGGACCATGCTCAACAGGCGGACCATGCTCAACAGGCGGACCATGCTCAACAGGAGGACCATGATCAACAGGAGGACCATGGTCAACAGGCAGGTGTATCCAGAGATGCTGACGGAGATTGAACACGTTCACATCCTTCAATGATTGGATCACTTTACAGCATCTCCTGATCTTTCTGTCCTTCCAAGCCTGGCTGCCGGTGTTTGATGTGACCTCACATTTTAGGATTCCCGATCTGTAGGCCACAGTACACGTGGCCTCACCACAATTAGGAACAATTGATTTGGGGCATATATATATATATATATATATATATATATATATATAGGGAAAAAATTTTCATTATACTCTGGGCTGGAGATACTTCCTTCACAGAGAGATTTACTTCAAGCAGTGATAATGTAGGACGGTCGAATGACTCCATGTGACAGTGTCTCTCTTATAAAATGAATATGGTCGACCTCATGGATGTGCAATTGAATAAGATATTATATATTTCCTGTTAAACCCTGGTGAAGGAGACAACATTTATCTCCGAAACGCGTTGGGTATAGGATCTTTGCATCATCAATTTGCATATCTTGATTTTTCAATGTTCATGACTTTAAAAAATTATTAAAATGATTATTCTAAATTCATTGTTTGTTGGTAGTGCCTAAAAAAAATCCCACCCCTAGGGGTTCTCTTTCTTTCTTTATAGGAGAGATCAGAGGTGCGGACGGCAGCAGGAGAGGTGAGCGTGAGGTCTTCTTTGCAGGGAGGACTTTATTTTTTTACATATGTATTGCTCTTGCTGGCCTCCTAAAAAATGCTTCTCGCCTGGCTATCTATCGCCAATATTTTCTACAAGCAGTGAGTGAAATCAGAACTCCTTATCCATACATTCTCTAGGCTGATGACTTAGGCCCTTTTCACACTGGACCCGATCGGACCCTCCACTCACCCCTATGGAGCGGCGGATGTCAGCAGTGACATGTCCACTGACACCCACCGATATCTGATCCTGTCCACCAAATTCAGACGGTCCTATTTCCATCTGTCTGTCTGGCGGATCAGATATGATCAGGTGAAAAAGGACAGGCGGTGCATCTCCCTGTAGAGGAAAGCAGGACTGGGTCCGTCTCCCTGGACCTGTCATCCACCTGCTTAGCGGGGATCAGCGCAGCAATCCCCCCCCCCCTACTGAGCAAGCACAGTCCCCCAAATGGAGGCACCCGTGTGACTGGGGCCTTAGAAAGCACTGAAGCCAAAAGGATGAGTCTAACATGAGCAACAAAGATGGGCTGACCGATGAGATGTTATGTTTTGCATGTTTCAGACGTAACAGGAAACCTTTGTGGACTTACTTAGCGATGTACACGGCACACACGGCTCCCGGCTTGAGGTTCCTTGTTATTACTGGAAGAGCCACTTGTGGGTTCAACATGTCCAGTGCAGCCTACAGAAAGGATAAGGAATAGAGCACCTTATGGAAGCCACTAATCATCAATGTGAAAGAATTCAGCCTGCCTACAGAAGACGTAATTTCAGACGAAACGTGTAGGGAATAGCTACGACGTGACGTCATCATGCACGCCTGCCAACCGGAGCCTGGAGCCCGGTGCGGCTAATTCAGCCTGCTACTCTGGAAGTGTCACCTGCAGGTATAATTATTTGGTATGCGTGGCTGTAGAGCCCGTTTTTAGATTGATATATGCGTTGTTGCTGTGCCCATTCACATATATTTTTATAAACTGGTGTGTCCAAGTCGTGTTTAGGCCCCTTTCACACTGGGGCGGGAGCCACGGCGACGGTAAAGCAGCGCTATATTTAGCGCTGCTTTACCGTCGTTTTAGCCGCGGTATTCGGCCGCTAGCGGTGCGGTTTTAACCCCCGCTAGCGGTCGAAAAAGGGTTAAAGTCCGGTTAAAATTACTGCGGTGTCCCATTGAAATCAATGGGTAGGAGCGGTATAGGATCGGTGAATACACGGCTCCTTCACCGCTCCAAAGATGCTGCTAGCAGGACTTTTTTGACCGTCCTGCTAGCGCACCGCTCCAGTGTGAAAGCCCGCCGGCTTTCACACTGGAGTGAATGGGGTCGGATTTTTTCAGGCGCTGTACAGGCGCTATTTTTAGCGCTGTACCGCCTGAAAAACGCCCAGTGTGAAAGGGGCCTTAATAAAATAACATTTTTACATACTTCACTATGGGCAGGCATCATTTTTATTTTTTGGCAAGCATCTAATGCTGGTGGAGAGATAGGCATATATTGATTGGTTTACGCAAAAGTTATAGCGTCTAAAAACTATGGGATATATACTGGAAAGAAAAAAAATGTATACTAGTAATGGCGGCGATCAGCGACTTCTAGCGGGACTGCGATATCGCTGCGACCATCTGACACTAACTGATACTTTTGACACTTTGTGGGAATCAGTGACACTAATATAGTTACATAGTAGGTGAGGTTGAAAAAAGACACAAGTCCAACCTCTGTGTGTGATTATATGTCAGTATTACATTGTATATCCCTGTATGTTGCGGTTGTTCAGGTGATTATCTAGTAGTTTCTTGAAACTATCGATGCCCCCCGCTGAGACCACCGCCTGTGGAAGGGAATTCCACATCCTTGACGCTCTTACAGTAAAGAACCCTCTACATAGTTTAAGGTTAAACCTCTTTTCTTCTCATTTTAATGAGTGGCCACGAGTCTTGTTAAACTCCCTTCTGGGAAAAAGTTTTCTCCCTATTGTGGGGTCACCAGTCCGGTATTTATATATTGTGGGGTCACCAGTCCGGTATTTATATATTGTGGGGTCTCCAGTCTGGTATTTATATACTGTGGGGTCACCAGTCCGGTATTTATATATTGTGGGGTCACCAGTCCGGTATTTATATATTGTGGGGTCACCAGTCCGGTATTTATATATTGTGGGGTCACCAGTCCGGTATTTATACATTGTGGGGTCCCCAGTCCGGTATTTATACATTGAAATCATATCCCCTCTCAAGCGTCTCTTCTCCAGAGAGAATAAGTTCAGTGCTCACAACCTTTCCTCATAACTAATATCCTCCAGACCCTTTATTAGCTTTGTTGCCCTTCTTTGTAGTCGCTCCATTTCCAGCACATCCTTCCTGAGGACTGGTGCCCAGAACTGGACAGCATACTCCAGGTGCGGCCGGACCAGAGTCTTGTAGAGCGGGAGAATTATCCTTTTATCTCTGGAGTTGATCCCCTTTTTAATGCCAATATTCTGTTTGCTTTGTTAGCAGCAGCTTGGCATTGCTGAGCCCATCATCTACTAGGACCCCCAGGTCCTTCTCCATCCTAGATCCCCCCAGAGGTTCTCCCCCCACTCTATAGATTACATTTAGATTTTTGCCACCCAAATACATTATTTTACATTTTTCTACATTGAACCTCATTTTCCATGTAGTTGCCCCTCCCCCCCATTCATTTGTTCAGATCTTCTTGTAAGGTTTCCACATCCTGCGGAGAAGTTATTGCCCTGCTTAGCTTAGTATCATCCGCAAATACAGAGATTGTTTCCCCCATCCCCATCCTCCAGGTCATTTATGAACAAATTAAATAGGATTGGTCCCAGCACAGAACCCTGGGGGACCCCACTACCAACCCCGACCATTCCGAGTACTACCCACCCCCGACCATTCCGAGTACTCCCCACCCCCGACCATTCCGAGTACTCCCCACCCCCGACCATTCCGAGTACTCCCCACCCCCGACCATTCCGAGTACTCCCCACCCCCCGACCATTCCGAGTACTCCCCTCCCCGACCATTCCGAGTACTCCCCACCCCGACCATTCCGAGTACTCCCACCCCCGACCATTCCGAGTACTCCCCACCCCCGACCATTCCGAGTACTACCCACCCCCGACCATTCCGAGTACTCCCCACCCCCGACCATTTCGAGTACTCCCCACCCCCGACCATTCCGAGTACTCCCCATTTATCACCACCCTCTGAACTCGCCCTTGTAGACAGTTTTCAATCCATATACTCACCCTATGGTCCATGCCAACGCACCTTACTTTGTACAGTAAATGTTTATGGGGAACTGTGTCAAATGACTTTGTAAAATCCAGATACACCACGTCTACGGGCCTTCCTTTATCTAGATACACCACGTCTACGGGCCTACCTTTATCTAGATACACCACGTCTACGGGCCTTCCTTTATCTAGATACACCACGTCTACGGGCCTTCCTTTATCTAGATACACCACGTCTACGGGCCTTCCTTTATCTAGATACACCACGTCTACGGGCCTTCCTTTATCTAGATACACCACGTCTACGGGCCTTCCTTTATCCAGATACACCACGTCTACGGGCCTTCCTTTATCTAGATACACCACGTCTACGGGCCTTCCTTTATCTAGATACACCACGTCTACGGGCCTTCCTTTATCTAGATACACCACGTCTACGGGCCTTCCTTTATCCAGATACACCACGTCTACGGGCCTTCCTTTATCCAGATACACCACGTCTACGGGCCTTCCTTTATCCAGATAAACCACGTCTACGGGCCTTCCTTTATCCAGATACACCACGTCTACGAGCCTTCCTTTATCTAGATACACCACGTCTACGGGCCTTCCTTTATCTAGATACACCACGTCTACGAGCCTTCCTTTATCCAGATACACCACGTCTACGGGCCTTCCTTTATCTAGATACACCACGTCTACGAGCCTTCCTTTATCTAGATACACCACGTCTACAGGGCCTTCCTTTATCTATATACACCACGTCTACTGGCCTTCCTTTATCTAGATACACCACGTCTACGTGCCTTCCTTTATCTATATACAACCTGTCTACGGGCCTTCCTTTATCTAGATACACCATGTCTACGGGCCTTCCTTTATCCAGATACACCACTTCTACGGGCCTTCCTTTATCTATATACACCACGTCTACGTGCCTTCCTTTATCTATATACAACCTGTCTACGGGCCTTCCTTTATCTAGATACACCACGTCTACGAGCCTTCCTTTATCCAGATACACCACTTCTACGGGCCTTCCTTTATCTATATACACCACGTCTACGGGCCTTCCTTTATCTAGATACACCACGTCTACGGGCCTTCCTTTATCTAGATACACCACGTCTACGAGCCTTCCTTTATCCAGATACACCACTTCTACGGGCCTTCCTTTATCTAGATACACCACGTCTACGGGCCTTCCTTTATTCAGATACACCACGTCTACGGGCCTTCCTTTATCTAGATACACCACGTCTACGGGCCTTCCTTTATCTAGATACACCACATCTACGGGCCTTCCTTTATCTAGATACACCACATCTACGGGCCTTCCTTTATTCAGATACACCACGTCTACGGGCCTTCCTTTATCCAGATACACCACGTCTACGGGCCTTCCTTTATCTATATACACCACGTCTACGGGCCTTCCTTTATCCAGATACACCATGTCTACGGGCCTTCCTTTATCCAGATACACCACTTCTACGGGCCTTCCTTTATCTAGATACACCACGTCTACGGGCCTTCCTTTATCTAGATACACCACATCTACGGGCCTTCCTTTATCCAGATACACCACGTCTACGGGCCTTCCTTTATCCAGATACACCACGTCTACGGGCCTTCCTTTATCTAGATACACCACGTCTACGGGCCTTCCTTATCTAGATACACCACGTCTACGGGCCTTCCTTTATCTAGATACACCACGTCTACGGGCCTTCCTTTATCTAGATACACCACGTCTACGTGTATTCCTCTATCTAGATACACCACGTCTATGGGCCTTCCTTTATCCAGATACACCACATCTACGGGCCTTCCTTTATCCAGATAAACCACGTCTACGGGCCTTCCTTTATCCAGATACACCACGTCTACGGGCCTTCCTTTATCTAGATCAGGGGTCTCAAACTGGCGGCCCTCCAGCTGTTGCAAAACTACAAGTCCCATGAGGCATTGCAAGGCTGACAGTTACAATCATGTCTTCCACAGGCAGAGGCATGATGGGACTTGTAGTTTCGCAACAGCTGGAGGGGCACCAGTTTGAGACCCCTGATCTAGATACACTATGTCTACGGACCTTCCTTTATCTAGATGGCAGCTCACCTCCTCATAGAAGGTTAGTAGATTGGTTTGGCAAGAACGATTCTTCATGAATCCATGCTGATTACTGCTAATGATACCGTTCTCATTACTAAAATCTTGTATATAGTCCCTTATCATCCCCTCCAAGAGTTTACATACTATTGATGTTAGGCTGACTGGTCTGTAATTCCCAGGGATGTATTTTGGGCCCTTTTTAAATATTGGTGCTACATTGGCTTTTCTCCAATCAGCTGGTACCATTCCAGTCAGTAGACTGTCAGTAAAAATTAGGAACAATGGTCTGGCAATTACTTGACTGAGTTCTCTAAGTAACCTCGGGTGCAAACCATCTGGTCCCGGTGATTTATTAATGTTAAGTTTCCCAAGTCCAATTCTAATTCTGTCCTCTGTTAGCCGTGAGGGTGCTTCCTGCACTGTCACTGCACTAATGACACTGGCTGGGAAGGGGTTAAACATCTAGGGGCGATCAAATGGTTAAATATGTGCCTAGCCAGTGTTTATGTGTACTGTGTGAGAAGCTTTCACTAAAGGATGTGCTTTGCAGGGAAACAAAATCCACCACATCCCCGCTGACAGGACGGAGCTCTGTGTTGTTCACGTATGCAAAGCTGTGTCCTGTTTTTCCTTTCGCCGATCAGCGGGTGCCAGTGGTCAATTGTTGGCCGGCACCCGCTGATCGGCCTGTGCTGTAATAACACTATACACTGTCACTGTACTAATGACACTGGCTGGGAAGGAGTTAACATCTTGGGGGGGCGATCAAAGGGTTAAATGTGCGCTTAACAATGTGTATGTGATCCAGCACAGCGGGGGGGGGGGCGCTCTGCCACAGTAATTCTGCGGTCAGCAAGTGACTATAAAAACAAATAAAAACAAAAATGACCGATCGAAGTTTACAGGGAATGTGATACTCACAGCATCGAAGGCCACAGATTTTATGTCAGGAATCGCGTCGGTGACGCTCTTGTTGATAAAACGCACATTATCCGGCCACGTCCGACCGCTGCGAATCTGCCATGCCTTCCTCCAATTGGAAAAGTTCCTCTTTGCGACTTCATGGTGGTCGGCACGCACTTCGAAGCTGTACACGGCGCCGTCTGAGCCCACTGGGGGAGGGGGGGCGTCACGGTGAGCAGATAGAGGAGAGCAAAGTGAAGGCGGGTGAGATGTACAACGGGGGATGGACAAAATCCACACACAGAAAGGTAATGAGATCCTTATCAACTCCCCTACCAGGACTGTTTTTTCACCACACATTAACCCCTTCAATACCGGGCAATTTCCCCTCCCCCATCCTGCCCAGGCCAATTCCCAGCTTTCAGCGCTCTCACACTTTGAATGACAATTACGCAGTCATGTAATACTGTACACATATGAGATTTTTATCATTTTTTTGGGTGGTATTTAATCACCACTGGGGGGTTTGATTTTTTTACTAAACAAACAAAAAAAGACAAAATGTTGAAAAAAAATACTTTTTTTTAGTTTCTGTTATAAAATTTTTCAAATAAGTAATATTTCTCCTTCACTGATGTGCACTGATGAGGCTGCTGCAGTGATGAGGCTGCCCTGATGGGAACTGATGAGGCTGCCCTGATGGGCACTGATGAGGCTGCCCTGACGGGAACAGATGAGGCTGCCCTGATGGGAACTGATGAGGCTGCCCTGATGGGAACTGATGAGGCTGCCCTGATGGGAACTGATGAGGCTGCCCTGATGGGAACTGATGAGGCTGCACTGATGGGAACTGATGAGGCTGCACTGATAGGTGGTACTGATAGGAGGCACTCACAGGCACTGTGAGCAGCACTGTTGTGGCTGCACTGATAAGGCGTACTGATAGAAGGCCCTGATGGGTACTAATAGGTGGCACTCACAGGCACTGATAGGCAGGACTGTTGTGGCTGCACTGATGAGGCAACACTGATAGGCTGCCCTGATGGGAACTGATGAGGCTGCTGCAGTGATGAGGTTGCACTGATGGGAACTGATGAGGCTGCTCTGATGGACACTGATGAGGCTGCCCTGATGGGCACTCATGAGGCTGCCCTGATGGGCACTCATTTGGCTGCCCTGATGGGCACTCATGAGGCTGCCCTGATGGGCACTCATGAGGCTGCACTGAAGAGACTGCAATGATGAGGCTGCCCTGATGGGAACTGATGAGGCTGCCCTGATGGGAACTGATGAGGCTGCACTGAGGAGGCTGCCCTGATGGGAACTGATGAGGCTGAACTGATGAGGCTGCACTGATAGGTGGTACTGATAGGAGGCACTCACAGGCACTGTTGTGGCTGCACTGATAAGGTGTACTGATAGAAGGCACTGATGGGCACTAATAGGTGGCACTCACAGGCACTGATAGACAGGACTGTTGTGGCTGCACTGATGAGGCTGCCCTGATGGGAACTGATGAGGGTGCACTCATGAGGCTGCCCTGATGGGAACAGATGAGGCTGCACTGATAGGGGGCACTGATGGGCACTTATAGGTGGCACTCACAGGCAATGATAGGCAGCACTGTTGTGACTGCACTGATGAGGAGACACTGATAGGCGGTACTTATAGGAGGCACTGATGGGCACTAATAGGTGGCACTCATGGGCACTGTTGGGGCTGCACTGATGATCAGTGCCCCGATTACCTGGGTACATGTCCCCTGTCACACTTGCCTGTTACCGGCTCTGCCTTCCTCACACTGTGACAGCACATGAGGAAAGGACTGCTGATAACCTGCAATTGTATTTACATTGTGATCCGCTGTGATTGGACACAGCTGGTCACATGGTAAAGATCCTCTGTGATTGGCCCTTTACCCAGATCTGTGATGCGCTGTGTCCAAGGCACACAGCGATCATAGATCCTTCCACCAGGGGGCACACGGGAGGCTCGTTCTCAAGAGGATGTCAATAGACGCCCTCCCAGAAATGTGCAACCGCGCTATAGCCGTCAGTCGACTATAGCGCAGTCAGCAAGGGGTTAACATGCACACTTATGGTGTGGGGGAGGAGGGGGGATTATGGTGTGGGGGAGGAGGGGGGTGTGGGGGGGGAGTATGGTGTGGGGGGGAGGGGGAGATGGTGTGGGGGGGGGGGGTTGGTGGGGGGGGGGGGATTAGTATGGGGGGGGGTGGGTGGGGAGGAGGGGGGATTATGGTGTGGGGGGGGGGTTATGGTTGGGGGGGGGGGGATCATTATGGTGTGGGGGGAGGGGGGGGAGGGGGGGGAGGATTATGGTGTGGGGGGAGGGGGGATCATGGTGTGGGAGGAGGGGGATTATGGTGTGGGGTTATTATGGTGTGGGGAGAGGGGGGAGGAGGGGGTATGGTGTGGGGAGGAGGGGGGATTATGGTGTGGGGGGGGGGATCATGGTGTGGGAGGAGGGGGGATTATGGTGTGGGGGGAGGGGGGGGATTATGGTGTGGGGAGGAGGGGGGATTATGGTGTGGGGGGGGGGGGGGAATGGGTGGGGGCGGGTGGGGGGATTATGGTGTGGGGGGGGGGTTTAATGGTGTGGGGGGGAGGGGGGATTATGGTGTGGGGGGGGATGGGGGGATGGTGTGGGGGGGGAGGGGGGATCATGGTGTGGGGGGGGGTCATGGTGTGGGGGGAGGGGGGTGGTGGGGGGAGGAGGGGGGGTCATGGTGTGGGGGGGAGGGGGGATTATGGGGGGGGGGGAGGATGGTGTGGGGGGAGGGGGGGTTATGGTGTGGGGGAAGGAGGGGGGGTTATGGTGTGGGGGGATTATGGTGTGGGGGCAGGGGGGATTATGGTGTGGGGGGGGAGGGGGGATTATGGTGTGGGGGAAGGAGGGGGGGGGGATGGTGTGGGGGGAGGGGGATTATGGTGTGGGGGGGGAAGGAGGGGGGGTTATGGTGTGGGGGAGGGGGGATCATGGTGTGGGGGAGGGGGGTTGTTTTTCAGGGGTTGGGTGAGTTTGGGGTGGAGGAACTTGATATGTAGCGGAAGGACAATCCATTCATCTTTGTCCGATCGGCTCACCTGTCACACTGTCAAATCTAAATCAGATTGTAAGATATGTGTCCCGGTGAATCTGGGTTCTTACATTGACCGCTCCATTCACCCATTAGCAGTGAAAGCCAAGTATTGCCAGATTCCTATCCCACACAGGGCTATGGACTCCTGGTGGGACAGCAGTGATTGGCCCATCATGGTCACATGCTCCTCCATACCCAGAAGTACTGGATGTTCCTTCCCCTCCCGGCGCTCACTGGAGAGACAAGGCGGGTATATAGTGCTGAAGAGAAGAGAACCCAGAAGATTATTGATAGGATATCGGTCCATCATATTTACCGGCACGAGACAGAAACAGGCTGAACGCTCCAGAACCAGAACCGGCTTCCAGCACAACATCCCCGGGACCGACGTCCATCACCATCATCATGGCGGCCATGTCCTGCCATAGGGAAGATTATGTTAGTAATGCAACAGATCGCGACACCCCAGAAAACCATCAGCTTTATTCAGGAATCAGAGACATCCAGGTGACGGGGTCTCTTCAATGCGTGCCCCTCCCCCCAACCACCCTATACCCCCCTTCCTGCCCTCACCTGCTGCTCCCATAACATGTTGGTAAACCCTTTGTACGGTCCATAGTGGGGGGCGTTGGGGCTCACCCCAGGAAAAGGTACAATTCTGACCATTGTCCACCCATACCCGGGCACTGCATCATGGAAGGAGGGCACATCCTGCCCCGTACCCGGGTATGTAGTGGAGGTGAGTCTAATGCCACGTACGCACGATTGGAATTTCGGTCAGCAAAAGACCGATGAGAGCTTTACATCCGTGTGGGGGCTCCAACAATTCAAAGCACGCTCAGAAACAATTCGACGCACGCTCGGAAACAATTCGACACATGCTCAGAAACAATTCGACGCATGCTCAGAAACAATTCGACGCACGCTCGGAAACAATTCGACGCACGCTCGGAAACAATTCGACACATGCTCGGAAACAATTCGACGCATGCTCAGAAACAATTCGACGCACGCTCGGAAACAATTCGACGCACGCTCGGAAACAATTCGACGCACGCTCGGAAACAATTCGACACATGCTCGGAAACAATTCGACGCATGCTCAGAAACAATTCGACGCACGCTCGGAAACAATTCGACGCATGCTCGGAAACAATTCGACGCATGCTCGGAAACAATTCGACGCATGCTCGGAAACAATTCGACGCATGCTCGGAAACAATTCGACGCACGCTCAGAAACAATTGGACGCACGCTCGGAAACAATTCGACGCACGCTCGGAAACAATTCGACGCACGCTCGGAAACAATTCGACGCATGCTCGGAAACAATTCGACGCATGCTCGGAAACAATTCGACGCATGCTCGGAAACAATTCGACGCATGCTCGGAAACAATTCGACACATGCTCGGAAACAATTCGACGCATGCTCGGAAGCATTGAACTTGATTTTTTCTCGGCTCCTCGTAGTGTTGTACATCACCGCGTTCTTGGCGGTCGGAATTTGGTGTGACCGTGTGTAGGCAACACAAGCTTGAGAGGAATTCCGACGGCAAATGAATTGTTGGATCCGTAATACAGAGAACAGTCATTCATTGAAGTCATTGATAAAAAAAATGCGTAGGGGTCCCCCCAAATTCAATAACCAGGCCCTTCAGGTCTGGGATGGATATTAAGGGGGACCCCAGCCAAAAAAAATGGCGTAGGGTCCCCCTCAAAATCCATATCAGACCCTTGAGGTCTGGGATGGATTTTAAGGGGAACCCTAGCCAAAAAAAATGGCGTGGGGTCCCCCTCAAAATCCATACCAGACCCTTATCCGAGCACGCAACCTGGCAGGCCGCAGGAAAAGAGGGGGGGACGAGAGCGGCCCCCCCTCCCGCCTGAACCGTACCAGGCCACATGCCCTCAACATTGGGAGGATGCTTTGGGGGTCTGAGACCCCCAAAGCACCTTGTCCCCATGTTGATGAGGACAAGGGCCTCATCCCCACAACCCTGGCCGGTGGTTGTGGTGGTCTGCGGGCGGGGGGCTTATCGGAATCTGGAAGCCCCCTTTAACAATGGGACCCCCAGATCCCGCCCCCCCCTGTGTGAAATGGTAAGGGGGTACAAAAGTACCCCTACCATTTCACCAAAAAAAAAGTGGCAAAAATGGTAAAAATGACAGGAGACGGTCTTTGACAATTCCTTTATTAAAATCTTCTTTCTTCTTTGTTCATCCTTCGGTTTCTTCATCTTCTCCTTCCGTCTTCTTCTTCCATCTTCTTCTTCCTCCGATTCGCTTCTTCTTGCTCCGGTCTTCTTGTCCTTCTCGTCCGGCATCGGCGTCTCTTCTAGCAGGCCGCTCCTCGCAATGGGAGGCTCCCGCTCTGTGAGGCTTCGCTGCGGCTGACAGCTCTTTTATAACGGAGGGCACCTGGTGACCCCGCCCCCCTCTGACGTAATGGGGAAAGCCATAGGGAATTCCCCATGACGTCCCCGTGCGTCAGAGGGGGCGGGGTCACCAGGTGCCCTCCATTATAAAAGAGCTGTCAGCCGCAGCGAAGCCTCACAGAGCGGGAGCCTCCCATTGCGAGGAGCGGCCTGCGAGAAGAGACGCCGATGCCGGACGAGAAGGACGAGAAGACCGGAGCAAGAAGAAGCAAACCAAAGGAAGAAGAAGATGGAAGAAGATGACGGAAGGAGAAGATGAAAAAAACGAAGAAAGAAGATTTTAATAAAGGAATTGTCAAAGACCGTCTCCTGTCATTTTTACCATTTTTGCCACTTTTTTGGTGAAATGGTAGGGGTACTTTTGTACCCCCTTACTATTTCACACAGGGGGGGGGGCCGGGATCTGGGGGTCCCCTTGTTAAAGGGGGCTTCCAGATTCCGATAAGCCCCCCGCCCGCAGACCCCCACAACCACCGGCCAGGGTGGGGATGAGGCCCTTGTCCTCATCAACATGGGGACAAGGTGCTTTGGGGGGGACCCCAAAGCACCCTCCCAATGTTGAGGGCATGTGGCCTGGTACGGTTCAGGCGGGAGGGGGGGCCGCTCTCGTCCCCCCCCTCTTTTCCTGCGGCCTGCCAGGTTGCGTGCTCGGATAAAGGGTCTGGTATGGATTTTGAGGGGGACCCTACGCCATTTTTTTTTTTTTTTTTGGCTGGGGTCCCCCTTAATATCCATACCAGACCTGAAGGGCCTGGTTATTGAATTTGGGGGACCCCTACGCTTTTTTTTTTTTTTTTATATCAATGAATGTTTTTTAAATAGCTTTTTTTTCTGCAAAAATGACACTTTGTCATTCGAATGCATTCAAATTCATTCGTTATATCTGCTATAATAATTTCGTTTGAATTAGTTGAAATTTGATATTGGTAGTTGGATTCGAATAACTTGGAGCTGAAATTCGTAAACGGAATTTTTCCTGCAAAAATGACACTTTGTCATTCGAATTCATTCGAATCATTCGGCGACGAAATTCGTAAACGGAATTTCGTATTCCGCACGGAATTCGTAAAAAAAAAAAAAAAATTCGTACTACAGATTCGTAAATTCGTACGAATTTCGAAAAATTCGTACTAATTTCGAAAAATTCGTACGAATTACGAATTCGTACTAAACGAATCGCACATGTCTACTCTGTAACTCAAATCTGGTAACCTAAGGAAATTTTTAAACATCACCTATGGAGATTTTTATGGGTCTACGTTTGTCGCCATTCCACGTGTGGGCGCAATTTTGAAGCATGACATGTTGGGTATCAATTTACTCGGCGTAACATTATCTTTCACAATATAAAAAAAATTGGGCTAACGTTACTGCTGTCTTATTTTTTAAAAAAAGTGTATTTTTACCCCAAAAAATTGCGTTTGTAAGACCGCTGCGCAAATAGGATGTGACAGAAAGTATTGCAACGACCTCCATTTTATTCTCTAGAGTGTCTGAAATTATATATATAATATTTGGGGGTTCTAAGTAATTTTCTAGCAAAAAAAAAAAAAACAGATTTTAACTTGTAAACACCGAGTGTAAAAAAAATAAGGCCCGGTCCTTAACCACTTCAATACCGGGGGGCACGTAGACACCTTCCTGCCCAGACCAATTTTCAGCTTTCAGGGCTGTCGCACTTTGAATGACAATTGTGCGGTCATAGAACACTGTACCCAAACTAATTTTTTATTATTTTGTTCCCACAAACAAAGCTTTCTTTTAAGGGTATTTCATCACCTCTGCGATTTTTATTTTTAGCGCAACAAATAAAAAAAGAGCGCAAATTTTGAAAAAATTTCTTTGTTTCTGTTAAAAATTTTTGTAAATAAAGTACGTTTTCTTCTTCAATGACGGGCACTGATATGGCTGCACTGATGGGCACTGATAAGGCGGCACTGATGAGGTGGCACTAATAGGCATGGATGAGGTGGCACTGATAGGTGGCACTGGTATGCGGCACTGGTGGGCACTCATAGGTGGCACTGATGGGTACTTATGGTGGGCACTGATGGACGGCATTGCTGGGCATCACTGATGTAATGTTACATAATGGTGCCAGTCAGGGCCCATTTGTGGGCACTGATTGGGCATTCGTTTGCACATGTGGATGGCCATGGGGTACATACCTGGCCATCCACATGTTGCCCCCTTCCCTGGTGGTCCTGGCAGCTTCTCTGGTGGTCTAGTGTGGGCATCCGAGGGGGGGGGGGGGGCCGAGCTGATCGGCTCTCCTCTACTCACGTCTGTCAGACGCAAGTGAGGAAAAGCCGATCAAGGGACACGGCTGATCATGTGGTAAAGAGCCTCCATCAGACTGACACACTGCATCACCGATCGCCACGATGCGCGCCCCTATGGGCGGCTGTTATCCTGAAGGACGTCACACGACGCCCAGTCAGGATAACTGAACCACCGCCCAGCCGTCATTTTCCTCTAGGCCGGGCGGGAAGTGGTTACAGAGGAGGTCCGCCCACCGCTGCAGAAAATGAAACTTCAGCAGCCACACACACTGTACACATCTGCTGCTGACTTTTTACAATAGGAGACTCACCTGTCCTGGAGTCCAGCGATGTCGGCACGCGCAGCCCATGTTTCCATCAGCTGTCGGGTGCTGCCACCTCCACTGTGGGTAAGGGAACCCGGCAGTGCAGCATTACGGCTTCATGCCGGGAACCCTACTGCGCATGCGCGAGGCACCGCTGCGCTCTCCTAGTGGCCCGGCCCACTCCACCCCCAAAAGGTCCAAATGTGGCACCGGAGTTGTGCGTGGGGGGGGGGGGGGACAACGACAAATTAGCGGAAGTTCCAATTTTGGGTGGACCTCCACTTTAAGTGGTTAAATACCACCAAAAGAAATCTCTATTTGTGTGAGAAAAATTATAAAAATGTCATCTGTGTACAGTGTAGGTAGCATGACCGCGTAATTGTCATTCAAAATGCGACAGCTCTGAAAGCTTTTAATTGGCCCTGGGCAGGAAGGGGGGAAGGTGTCCGGTATTGAAGGAGTTAAAGCTGAACTCTTTGGGGACGTGGCAGAATATACTGCGGCAGTGCGAGGGTTAAATGCTGCTTTAGTCTCAGGATGGAGGAGTACGGTGTAGGATCCTGAAGGAGAGAGGGGAGGTGCTCTGTAATCCTGTACTAAGGTGACAACGCCGTTCCTCCTTAGATACAGTATTATGTAGTGTTGTCACCCTAAGACAGGAAGTGTGTTACAGGCAGGATCACCAGATGGGGGGGGTCTATGGACTGGGAAGACACCAACACTGGCTTTATCTTGTTGGTATCAGTTGGGAAGATCCAATGTACTACCCTGTTTCCCCGAAAATAAGACCTAGCATGATTGTTGGTGATGGCTGCAATATAAGCCCTACCCCCCAAATAAGCCCTACCCTGTTTCCCCCGAAAATAAGCCCTACCCTGAAAATAAGACCTACAAGGACTTTAACTAGGGCTTATTTGGGGGGTAGGGCTTATTTTGCAGCCATCACCGACAATCACGCTAGGTCTTATTTTTGGGGAAACAGGGTAACACCAACCAACCAACCAACCAAGGACAGTTTTGGATGGAGGCTGATTTGTATTTTTTGGGGAACAAATCAGAGCACCTGAGGTAAGGCCATGCAGATAAAGCCCCTGTACTCAAGGACCCAACTGCTACAAAGCCACTAACCACCATACTGTCCTGCTGGTCATCGACTGACCCTCCTAACCACCATACTGTCCTGCTGGTTATCTACTGACCCTCCTAACCACCATACTGTCCTGCTGGTCATCGACTGACCCTCCTAACCACCATACTGTCCTGCTGGTCATCTATTGACCCTCCTAACCACCATACTTGTCCTGCTGGTCATCTACTGACCCTCCTAACCACCATACTGTCCTGCTAGTCATCTACTGACCCTCCTAACCACCATACTGTCCTGCTGGTCATCTAATGACCTCCTAACCACCATACTGTCCTGATGGTCATCTAATGACCCTCCTAACCACCATACTGTCCTGATGGTCATCTAATGACCCTCCTAACCACCATACTGTCCTGCTGGTCATCGACTGACCCTCCTAACCACCATACTGTCCTGCTGGTCATCTATTGACCCTCCTAACCACCATACTGGTCATCTATTGACCCTCCTAACCACCATACTGTCCTGCTGGTCATCTAATGACCCTCCTAACCACCATACTGTCCTGCTAGTCATCTACTGACCCTCCTAACCACCATACTGTCCTGCTAGTCATCTACTGACCCTCCTAACCACCATACTGTCCTGCTGGTCATCTAATGACCTCCTAACCACCATACTGTCCTGCTGGTCATCTAATGACCTCCTAACCACCATACTGTCCTGATGGTCATCTAATGACCCTCCTAACCACCATACTGTCCTGCTGGTCATCTACTGACCCTCCTAACCACCATACTGTCCTGCTGGTCATCTACTGACCCTCCTAACCACCATACTTGTCCTGCTGGTCATCTATTGGCCCTCCTAACCACCATACTGTCCTGCTGGTCATCTACTGACCCTCCTAACCACCATACTGTCCTGCTAGTCCTCTACAGACCCTCCTAACCACCATACTGTCCTAACTCTCTGACCCTCCTAACCACCATACTGTCCTGCTGGTCATCTAATGACCCTCCTAACCACCATACTGTCCTGCTAGTCCTCTACAGACCCTCCTAACCACCATACTGTCCTGCTAGTCATCTACTGACCCTCCTAACCACCATACTGTCCTGCTGGTCATCTACTGACCCTCCTAACCACCATACTTGTCCTGCTGGTCATCTACTGACCCTCCTAACCACCATACTTGTCCTGCTAGTCTAACCACTACACTGTCCTGCTGGTCATCTATTGGCCCTCCTAACCACCATCATACTGTCCTGCTGGTCATCTAATGACCCTCCTAACCACCATACTGTCCTGCTGGTCATCTAATGACCTCCTAACCACCATACTGTCCTGCTAGTCATCTACTGACCCTCCTAACCACCATACTGTCCTGCTGGTCATCTACTGACCCTCCTAACCACCATACTGTCCTGCTGGTCATCTACTGACCCTCCTAACCACCATACTGTCCTGCTGGTCATCGACTGACCCTCCTAACCACCATACTGTCCTGCTAGTCATCTACTGACCCTCCTAACCACCATACTGTCCTGCTGGTCATCGATTGACCCTCCTAACCACCATGCCTGGTTGTTTCCTTATCTCATTGGTATAAATTATCCCTCACGTGGTTCCTTATTCCTCCATGGGACGGTGTTGGCCCAGCTCCTCTATACCTTTGGATAGGCAATATTTGGCCCCCTCTTCATGAAGCAGACATATTCCTCCAAAGAGGGTCTTCTCAGAAGGAATGTGTGCCCAGTAGAAGTCTGGAGCCTCTGTCCCGGCAGTTTGCCCATGATGTCTTGGTTGCTGATGGCCCCCCAGTTACTGACGAGTTTGCCGTGAGGTTTTAGGGGGAACATCTTCTTGAACACGGAATGGTGTTTCCTCTTGTACTCCGCCAGCAGGAGGTCCCCGGGACTGAACGGTGCACCCTGCGGAGGTGAGAGGTCATCATCTGCTTCTGGTGTGGGAATGGAGGTGGGTGATGGAGGGGGTGTTGGGGGATGGGGTGGAGAGTTCTTTTCTGTCGCCTCCTCGCCATGTGGTGGGGTCGATTTCCCGAATTCTTCTGACACCCCTTTACCCCACAGAGGTCCTGGAGCTCCAACATCCTCCGGTTCTATATGGAAGGGGCTTCCTAGAGATGATGGGGGTGGGGCGACCTGGTGCAAGGACTCCTTACCAGGTGGAGTAGACAGTTCCGGCCCCCGCAGACCCTGGACCTCTCTGCCCAGCAGAGGTGCCGAAGCTCCAATGTCCCCCAGTCCCACATCAAAGGTGTTTTCCGTAGAGGAAGGGGGAGGGGTGACCTGGTCCAAGGGCCCCTCACCTGCTGGACTGGACAGTTCCGGCCCCCGCAGATCCTGGACCTCTTTGGAGATGAGCTCAGGGGGGATCATCCTACTGACCCTGTCCAGGGGAGACAGAGATCTGCCCCATGCTCTCCTGAGCAGCCTGTCCCTGGCAGATTCTGGGGCCCTTCCTCCCTCCTGGGCCCCTGGGGCATCTTCCCTGCTGCCTCCTCCCGGGCAGTCTGAGTGATTGACAGCTGGGAGCAGGCGGAGCCTGCAGGAGAGGAGAGAGTCCGCACCGCCAGCAGGGGGCAGTGTGCGGGAGAGAAGAGCGCGGTACAGGAGAGGAACCTTCCTCCCCGGGAACATGCTGACACTCAGCCCGCGCACCGCACTGACGTCATCCGCCGGCGACACACAGGAAGTGCGCTGCACGTGTGTCCCCGGAGTGTGACATGTGCGGAGAGATCCGAGAGAGACTGCGAATTATCATTCCTATATACGTCACATAGTGCAATATACATCTTTATACGTCACAGAGTGCAATATACATCACAGGGGGCAATATACACCTATATACGTCACATAGTGCAATATACCCCTATATATACGTCACATGGTGCAATATACACCTATATACATCACAGAGTGCAATATACACCTATATACATCACATGGTGCTATATACATCTATAATACATCACATGGTGCAATATACAACACAGAGTGCAATATACACCTATATACATCACATGGTGCAATATACACCAATATACATCACAGGGTGCAATATACACCTATATACATCACATGGTGCAACATACACCTATATACATCACAGAGTGCAATATACAGCTATATACACCACAGAGTGCAATATACATCTATATACATCCAGTGTGATCACAGTGCGATATACATCTATATACCTCCAGTGTGATCACAGAGTGCAATATACATCTATATACATCTAGTGTGGTCACAGAGTGCAATATACATCTATATACCTCCAGTGTGATCACAGAGTGAAATATACATCTATATACCTCCAGTGTGATCACAGAGTGCAATAAACATCTATATACCTCCAGTGTGATCACAGAGTGCAATATACATCTATATACCTCCAGTGTGATCACAGAGTGAAATATACATCTATATACCTCCAGTGTGATCACAGAGTGCAATATACATCTATATACCTCCAGTGTGATCACAGAGTGCAATATACATCTATATACCTCCAGTGTGATCACAGAGTGCAATATACATCTATATACCTCCAGTGTGATCACAGAGTGAAATATACATCCAGTGTGATCACAGAGTGCAATATATACATCTATATACATCCAGTGTGATCACTAGGGATGAGCCGTGGCAGAACATGTGAACTCTACTAAAGTCTATGGGACACGAACATGAAAAATCAAAAGTTCTAATTTTAAAGGCTTATATGCAAGTTATTGCCATAAAAAGAGTTTTTGGGGACCCGGGTCCTGCCCCAGGGAAGTGTTTGGGGACCCGGGTCCTGTCCCAGGGGAGTGATTGGGGACCCATGTCCTGACCCAGGGGAGTGTTTGGGGACCCGTGTCCTGTCCCAGGGGAGTGTTTGGGGACCCGTGTCCTGTCCCAGGGGAGTGTTTGGGGACCCGTGTCCTGTCCCAGGGGAGTGTTTGGGGACCCGGGTCCTGCCCCAGGGGAGTGTTTGGGGACCCGGGTCCTGTCCTAGGGGAGTGTTTGGGGACCCGTGTCCTGTCCCAGGGGAGTGATTGGGGACCCGTGTCCTGTCCCAGGGGAGTGTTTGGGGACCCGGGGTCCTGCCCCAGGGGAGTGTTTGGGGACCCGGGTCCTGCCCCAGGGGAGTGTTGGGGACCCGGGTCCTGTCCCAGGGGCAGGACCCCGGTCCCCACCTCTGCAGTTTTATATTTTTTTAGCTCTAAACAAAAAAATATTCCTTGTCACTGGCAGGGAAGGGGTTAACACTAGGGGGCGACCAAGGGGTTAAATGTGTTCCCTGGGGAGGTGTTACTAACTGTTGGGGGGGAGGGGACTGACTGGAGGAGGAGAGAAATCGGCGTTCCAAATCACTAGGAACAACAGATCTCTCTCTAACTCCCCTGTCAGAACGGAGATCTGCCTGTTTACATTGACAGATCCCCATCCTGGCTCTTTCCCGCGATCGCGGGTGGCCGGCGGACATCGCGCCCATGAGCATCTGGTCACCCCCCGTGCAGTGAGCACGATTGGGCACCTCCGGAGGCACGCGCTTGCCTGCTTTGGCTCTTAAAGGAGCCGACGTACAGCTATGGCAATTTGCGGGAACGAGCCGACCTTCTGCAGTATAATGACGGCGGCTGGTCAGTAAGTGGTTAATGTGTCACCTTTGGAGAATTTTAAGTACCGCAAGTTTGTCGCCATTTCATGGCTGCGCTCAGTTTTAAATCCTGACAAGTTTGGTATTTATTTATTTACCGCAGCCTCATCTTTTATATTTTACCAAAAACCGGGTATCATAGTGCGTGTGTTCACTAAAATTCATTAACCCCTTCAATACTGGACACTCCCCCCCCCCCTCCAGGCCAATTCTCAGCTTTCAGCACCGTCACACTTTGAATGACAATTACGCAGTCATGCTACACTGTACCCACATGACATTTTTATCACACAGAGCTTTATTTTGGGGGTATTTAATCACCGCTGGGGGGGAGGAGGGGGGGGGTATTATTTTTTGCTAAATAAATGAAAAAAGACTGAAAATAAAAAAAAAAATAAAGAATGCTTTTCTTCTTTCCTGTTATAACATTTTGTGAATAAGTAATTTTTTTCTCCTTCACTGATTGGTGGCATTGATGAGGCTTCACTGAACTGATAACCAGTGCCCTGATTATCTGTGTACATGTCCCATTTAACCTGTGTTTCATCAGATTCAGTGACCCGTCAGAATGTGTAACGGAAGTGACGTTTCCCTCGCCGCCATCTTGCTACACCCGGCACTCCTCCATAGTAAGTATACACAGAAGGGGGAAAGCGGACATCTTGTTACACCCTCCGGAGTTTTGCATTTTACAGTTATTTATAACAGTAAAGTGAGTTTATATAGTGAAATACAGGACTTAGAACTCCGTCTGACTGGTTAGATGTTGAATTATTAAAAGCAGCGGCGAGCCTCCTCATCTCACAGGTTTACTAATCTGACAGAAGTTCGCTGCTTTTAAAATTCAGCATCTAACCAGACGGAGTTCTAAGTCCTGTATTTCACTATATAAACTGACTTTACTGTTATAAATAACAAAATTACAATACAAAACTCTGGTGGGTGTAACAAGATGTCCGCTTTCCCCCTTCTCAGTGTATCCTTACTATGGGGGAGTGTGGGGTGTAGCAAGATGGCGGCGAGGAAACGTCACTTCCGTTACACATTCTGACGGGTCGCCTAATCTGACGAAACAGTGGCACTGATAGGGTGACATTTATAAGCAGCACTGATTGGTGGCATTGATGGGAAGCGATATGCGGGGCACTGAACTGATAACCAGTGCCCTATGTACATGTCCCATTTAACCTGTGTTTCATCAGATTCAGTGACCCGTCAGAATGTGTAACGGAAGTGACGGTCCGTCGCCGCCATCTTGCTACACCCCGCACTCCTCCATAGTAAGGATACACTGAGAAGGGGGAAAGCGGACATCTTGTTACACCCACCAGAGTTTTGCATTTTACACTTATTTATAACAGTAAAGTGAATTTATATCGTGAAATACAGGAGTTAGAACTCCGTCTGGTTAGATGCTGAATTTTAAAAGCAGCGAACTTCTGTCAGATTAGGAAACCTGTGAGGTGAGGACGGATGCCGCTGCTTTTAAAATTAAACATCTAACCAGTCAGACGGAGTTCTAACTCCTGTATTTCACTATATAAACTGACTTCACTGTTATAAATAAGTGTAAAATGCAAAACTCCGGAGGGTGTAACAAGATGTCCGCTTTCCCCCTTCTCAGTGTATCCTTACTATGGAGGAGTGCGGGGTGTAGCAAGATGGCGGCGAGGGAACGTCACTTCCGTTACACATTCTGACGAGTCGCCGAATCTGCCGATACCCCGGCTCTGCTTTCCTCACACTGTGATTGGCCCTTTCCCCTGATCTGTGTTGGGCCCAAGGCACACAGTGATCACAGATCCTTCCCGTTCTCAGGAATCTCGGAAATGTGTGGCCGCGCTGTAGTCGTCATTCTTGTATGCCGTTGCGGTTCGGCAAAAGGATAAAGTGTATTTTTCTTCCTGAAAAATTGCATTTTATTAAACAGCTGCACAAATATTGTGCGACATAAAAAAAAAAAATCCCAACAACTATTTTATTCTCTGGGGTCTCTGCATGTTGGGGGTTCTCACTCATTTTCTGGGAAATAATGAACATTAATGGAAGAGGAAGGAATCGCCCCGGCCGGCAGGTCGGTGTTTATAACATTCGGGAAGTATGGGGTCCCATAGTGAAGGAGATTAGAGTGTGAGCTCCTGTGGTTCTGGAAAAGGTCGGACCATTGCTATGATATTGGGCCCGGTGATCGGTGACCGGTCCTCTTGGCTCGGGACTGTCATCACCACGTGAAGGCAGCGTGCTCTCCCCTGTGGCGGAGAAGTGACATGTGTTATACTTCCCATAAAACAAACATGTCTGCGATCCTGCGCTATGAATCCGGCGCTGTCCGCCATGTTCTCGGAGCCTTCCTCCCAGTACTATCAGTAGGAATGGGCTCCACCATCATGGCCGCCGCCGCGGAGACACCGCGCGTCCTATCAGTCGGCCTCTATAGACGGAGCGCCGCCCAGCGTGACTCGGCTCGGCGAATGGCCGACGTCTCCTCCGGGGAGGCGTGGCGCGGGAGCGAAGCCCCTCCCCGAGCGTCGTGCGCATGCTCCATCCTTAAACACGTGGCCCGGATCGGAGGGAGGAATGGCGGCGGCTGCAGCGGGTGGCGTGTACGAAGCGCTTCCCCCCGCCAGCGCCTTCACCCCGGGGAGGAGAGATCTGCTGGCCTTGTCCGGCCTGGACGGGAGGATCACCGTGTGGGACAGCCGGGGAGGAGGAGGAGGGGAGCTCCGCCGGGAGTACGTGCCCTCCGCCCACCTCTCCGCCACCTGTACATGCCTGGCCTGGGGGGGCCCCAACCGAGGGGGGCAGGTGAGACACATACTGTGTGTATGGGGGGGCCCCAACCGAGGGGGGCGGGTGAGACCCAGTCTGTGTATGGGGGGCCCCAACCGAGGGGGGCAGGTGAGACCCAGTCTGTGTGTATGGGGGGGGCCCCAACCGAGGGGGGCAGGTGAGACCCAGTCTGTGTGTATGGGGGGGCCCCAACCGAGGGGGGCAGGTGAGACACATACTGTGTGTATGGGGGGGCCCCAACCGAGGGGGGCGGGTGAGACCCAGTCTGTGTATGGGGGGGCCCAACAGAGGGGGGCAGGTGAGACCCAGTCTGTGTATGGGGGGGCCCAACAGAGGGGGGCAGGTGAGATCCAGTCTGTGTGTATGGGGGGGGCCCCAACCGAGGGGGGGCGGTGAGATCCAGTCTGTGTGTATGGGGGGGGGCCCCAACCGAGGGGGGCAGGTGAGACCCAGTCTGTGTGTATGGGGGGCCCCAACCGAGGGGGGCGGGTGAGACCCAGTCTGTGTATGGGGGGGCCCCAACCGAGGGGGGGCGGTGAGATCCAGTCTGTGTGTATGGGGGGGGCCCCAACCGAGGGGGGCAGGTGAGACCCAGTCTGTGTGTATGGGGGGCCCCAACCGAGGGGGGCGGGTGAGACCCAGTCTGTGTATGGGGGGGCCCCAACCGAGGGGGGCGGGTGAGATCCAGTCTGTGTGTATGGGGGGGGGCCCCAACCGAGGGGGGCGGGTGAGACCCAGTCTGTGTGTATGGGGGGGGCCCCAACCGAGGGGGGCGGGTGAGATCCAGTCTGTGTGTATGGGGGGCCCCAACCGAGGGGGGCAGGTGAGACCCAGTCTGTGTGTATGGGGGGCCCCAACCGAGGGGGGCAGGTGAGACCCAGTCTGTGTGTATGGGGGGGGGGCCCCAACCGAGGGGGGTGGGTGAGACCCAGTCTATGTGTATGGGGGGGGCCCCAACCGAGGGGGGTGGGTGAGACCCAGTCTGTGTATTGGGGGGGGGGCCCCCAACCGAGGGGGGTGGGTGAGACCCAGTCTGTGTATTGGGGGGGGGGCCCCAACCGAGGGGGGTGGGTGAGACCCAGTCTGTGTATTGGGGGGGGCCCCAACTGAGGGGGGTGGGTGAGACCCAGTCTGTGTATTGGGGGGGGGCCCCAACCGAGGGGGGTGGGTGAGACCCAGTCTGTGTATTGGGGGGGGGGGGGGCCCCCAACCGAGGGGGGTGGGTGAGACCCAGTCTGTGTATTGGGGGGGGCCCCAACCGAGGGGGGTGGGTGAGACCCAGTCTGTGTATTTGGGGGGGGGGCCCCAACCGAGGGGGGTGGGTGAGACCCAGTCTGTGTATTGAGGGGGGCCCCAACCGAGGGGGGCAGGTGAGATCCAGTCTGTGTGTATGGGGGGGGGGGCCCAACCGAGGGGGGCAGGTGAGACACATACTGTGTGTATGGGGGGGCCCCAACCGAGGGGGGCGGGTGAGACCCTGTCTGTGTGTATGGGGGGCCCCAACCGAGGGGGGCGGGTGAGACCCAGTCTGTGTGTATGGGGGGGGCCCCAACCGAGGGGGGCAGGTGAGACCCAGTCTGTGTGTATGGGGGGGGGCCCCAACCGAGGGGGGCGGGTGAGACCCAGTCTGTGTGTATGGGGGGCCCCAACCGAGGGGGGCGGGTGAGACCCAGTCTGTGTGTATGGGGGGGCCCAACCGAGGGGGGCGGGTGAGACCCAGTCTGTGTGTATGGGGGGGGGGGCCCCAACCGAGGGGGGCGGGTGAGACCCAGTCTGTGTGTAGGGGGGGCCCCAACCGAGGGGGGCAGGTGAGATCCAGTCTGTGTGTATGGGGGGCCCAACCGAGGGGGGCAGGTGAGATCCAGTCTGTGTGTATGGGGGGGCCCAACCGAGGGGGGCAGGTGAGATCCAGTCTGTGTGTATGGGGGGCCCAACCGAGGGGGGCAGGTGAGATCCAGTCTGTGTGTATGGGGGGGGGGGCAACCGAGGGGGGCGGGTGAGACCCAGTCTGTGTATTGGGGGGGGGCCCCAACCGAGGGGGGCAGGTGAGATCCAGTCTGTGTATGGGGGGGGGGCCCCAACCGAGGGGGGCAGGTGTGATCCAGTGTGTGTGTGTGTATGGGTGGGGGGGGGGGGGCCCCAACAGAGGGGGGCGGGTGAGATCCAGTGTGTGTATGGGGGGGCCCCAACCGAGGGGGGCGGGTGAGATCCAGTCTGTGTGTATGGGGGGGGGCAACCGAGGGGGGCGGGTGAGATCCAGTCTGTGTGTATGGGGGGGGGGGCAACCGAGGGGGGCAGGTGAGATCCAGTGTGTGTGTTCTCACATCTGAGGCCTGAAATTGACAGAAAATCCCCAAAACATGAGATATTTATGAAAACACCCTGGAGAATAAAATGGTGGTGCCAATTTTGGAACAATATTTACCACAAGGAACTCAAAATATCAGTAAATAAAATGGCAGTTAATTTTAGGATCGCACAAAACAATAAATTACCAAAAAAAAATAAAAATTAAAAAAATTAGGTAAAGTATAAGACGAGGTGCACCCAGTAAATGCCCGACATGCGAAGGCTTCGTGTACCCGGGACGTTTTTACACCCTCTGCTGAACCATTTAACTTGACCCACGTTTAAAATGTCAGTTTTGCTGCCGTTTCCACGCCTCGTTTAGCGGTGTTTTGCCGCACTTGCGTTTTTAGAAGCTTTTTATTTTTTTAAATGGGCAAAAACGCCTATAAACGAAACGCGGGTTACCGCGTTTAGTCGCGTTTGGTGTCTGAAACGTAGAAATCTTCGGCGTAAAACTTTTTTTGCTTTCACAGAAACGCTGTTAAACGCAACTGCCTAAAAAAAACGCTGAACGAGACGTTGTACATGGTCACATAGGATAACATTGGAGGAGTTCCGGGGCAGTTGAAAAAAAGCGTCCAACTGCCTCTGAACGTGCGTTTAGCGGCGTCCCGTCTACATGGGGCCCAAACCTTAAACTTGTATCAACTCCTGAAATGGTGAAAAATTTCCGTACGCTTTAAAAGCTCCCCTATATGTCATCAGTTTAGTGTTAGGAGGTCTGGCGCTAGAATTATCGCTCTCACGCCGGCGTGTGCGGCGATGTCACATGTCCATTGCAATGCATGGTTTCAGATGTGGGGCAGTCCTTTTTTTTTTTTTTTTTTTGTGGGGGGGTGTTTGCTTTTTAAATAAAAATTTTAAAATAAAATATTTGGAGTTTACTTAACTTTTTTTTTTTTTTTTTTTTTTTTTTTGTTTCCATCACATGGGGGACTTTTGTTCCCTATCTGGTGTGTTTTTGGGGTGACGGGTTCTCTTAGACCCCCCCCCCCATATCTCCTCTGCGCTCAAATGACTGTAATGCACATCACACCACATTCCATTCTTTGCTGGTCTTGATGGGCGGGGACCCGGAAGTGATGTCACACGCGGGGACCCGGAAGTGATGTCACACGCGGGGACCCGGAAGTGATGTCACACGCGGGGACCCGGAAGTGATGTCATACACATCACTGGGTCAGCAAGAAGGGGAGGAGAGAGGAAGTGTCTGCCGCCCTCTACTGGGCATCACCCGATATGCCGGTCCCGCAGATGGGCAGGTCTTACCAAGGTGTGTGGCATCATTTAGGGGTCGGCATTTGTCCACCTGACAAGTAAACCCGGCTTCTTCCCCACAGAAGGGCTAAAAGGAAAAAAAAACGATCTGCCCAGCGCCCGGAACGACGTGTCCTGGACGTCCGGCGATGGGAATTGCGAATCCCTATTGACTCCACATGGAGCCATCCGATCCAATGATTCGTCTCATTGGAGTTACTAGAAAGATGTTCCATCAAAAACAATCGTCTTCCCTCCCCCACACCTGGTCATGGGTGACCTCATATATTGTGGCAGATTGTCAGTTTTGGGGGGGAGGGAGGGGTTCTCTTGTAATGGGTGGGGGGGGGGGGGGGGGGGGGTGTCCTGGTGTAATGGATTTGGGGGGGGGGGGTCCCTTGTGTAATTGAGGGGGTCCTCGTGTAATGCATTTGGGGATTGGGTGGTGGGGGGGGGGGGGGTCCTCGTGTAATGGATTTGGGGGGGAGGGGGGGGGGTCTCCTATGATCACCTGACATATCAGTGTTTGGAGGGGACATGCAACATGTCAGGATGTGGTCACGTCTCGCACAGTAGAAGTGGGGGAGGGGCGGATTGTGTCGGATATGGAGTCTCGGTTCAGCGCTCCTGCGATGTTTTCGGATACATTGTATGAAATGTTCTCATTGGTTCTCTTCTTCTCATCCTTGGTTATGCACTTTACTAAAAACTAAGATTACACCCCCCCCCCCCCCCCCCCCCCATCCTCCTGCAGCACCCAGACGAGGGGGGGGGCATCACTGGCCTTCCAGATCCTGAGAGTTGCACATCTTTTGCTAATTGGCATCAGATGGGGGGGGGGGGGCTCTCGGCCCTCCTTGGTGTATGTCACCATAGAACGTGACAACGTTGCTGCGAATTTAGTGTTGTCACCCTGCTAGAGGAAGTCCATTCCCTCATTACAATCAGCTGATTTTCTGACTTTTTGTCTGTACTTAGAAAATGTGGCCCTTTTGCCTTTTAATACGGCCCTTGGGGGGGGGGGGGGGCACTCCTGACGCCAGGGGTCTGGGGGCCGCCAATTTCCCTAATACCAAAGATGAGACATTTCCTATCCCCACTGGCCATGTTCCAGCCCCCCCCCCAAAACCTGAAGGACAGTAAACTGGCCTTTGTATAGAAGGTTTATTTGCCCCCTTCCTCCTGATTTACACCACTGCATAGTACTGCAGACCTGTGCGCTGATGTCGCTGGAAGCTGCACTGACCTCCTCCAGATGAATACATAGTAATAAAATAGTAATAAAAGGATCGGGGGGGGGGGGGGGGGGGGGGTCTTCTGCAGTCATGTAAGCAAAGCCCTAATCCAGTGATGGAGAACCTCGGCACTCCAGAGGTTTTGGAACTACATTTCCCATGATACTCCACTACACTGCAGAGTGCATGAGCATCATGGGAAATGTAGTTCCAAAACATCTGGAGCGCCGAGGTTCACCATCACTGGTCTAGGCATTGGGTCATGTGATCTCTGCTGAAAGGGGGGAGGGTCCTTCACAGTGGCAGAGATCACATGCTGGGGGGGGGGGGGGGATGGGTCAGAGGAAGACATTGAATTTTATATGGGGGGGGTGAACATTCTGTATACACGGCTCGGCGGAGTGAAACGGATTTGTCACTTTTTTTATTTCAGGAAAGTCATCAGAAAAAGAAGAGGAAATCGGAAGCGGCTGATAAAGACGGAAAATACGACCTCCTCGCCATCGGCACGGCGACCGGCACCATATTATTATACAGCGTCATCAAAGGGGAACTACAAAGCAAATTGGTGAGTTTTTCTGTTTTTTGCCTTTTTTTTTTTTTTTTTTCTTGAAGTTACTCCGCCCGGAACAGATCTTCAGTGCGTGAGATAACATCGGCCCGGAGCGCTCGCCACGATCGGCGCCACTTGTCTCTCCGCCCACAGCTAATGGGGGGGGGGGTGTTTTAAAAAATTTATAAAAATGGGGGGGGGGGGGGCAGGTAGAGCTGGGCAATTTTTATTTTATTTTTTTTCTCAAAAATAAAAAAAATCTCTAATTTTAATTTTATGGACACCGCGCCGGTCCTGAGGAGCTGCGGGCAGGAATTTTTAGGCGAGACCTCATCTAAACTCCTGCCCGCAGCTCCTCGGGACCGGCGCGGTGTCAGCGCCGCTCCTGGTGAAAGAGGAGAAAAAAAAAAGAATTGAAATTTTGAATCAATTTGACCTCTAAACTCGGTTCAAGATTTAAATTTATTTATTTTTTTCCCAGCCCTAGGGGCGGGTAAAAATTGTAGAGAAATGTAATGTGCCCACCACAAATGAGGAGTGGTAAGCTGCAATATGATTTTTTTTTGGGAGGGTATGAATTTCTTATGTAGCCCCCAGTAAATGTGGGGGGTCAGTGCCGGGTCCGCCGCTATCTACCTGCTCAGGGCTGCTACACCTATGTGGTCTCTGCCTGTTCCTGAGATAGCGAGATCATGGCGGACATTACCGAGTTGGCGTGTCTGTGTGTGGCACGCCGATTATTAAATGTCCGCAACATTCTCCTGGGACCCCCCCCCCCAAACACTGATCTATTTAAAGGGCACCAAAGTTATTTTATTTTAATAATTTTATTCCAGGTTGGTGGTCACGATCACCGAGTGAACTGCATCAGGTGGCATCAGGACAGCGGCTGTCTGTACAGTTGTTCAGAAGACAAACACATCATAGAATGGAACACACAGACCTGCAAAGTGAAATGGTGAGTGGATGAGGGGGGGATCCGAACCCCGGAGCAAGAATGTCATATTACCAGTCTGTAGATGTGGGGGGGCCGCATTAGTTTTCCTGAGTCGTCATCTTCCAGGCTCTGTTATTTTCACCTGGTGACGAGGCCCCCCTCACTATACTGTATCTATGGGGGGGGGGGGGCGCGCAGGCTAGAAGGAATCAAATGGAAGTTCATTGGGGGGGGGGGGGGGTACACGTTCTCACATCAGTCAGATTTGTATTGGTTTCCCACTGAAGAGTGATCAGACACTACTATTGGGGCTCCCCTACTTCACTAGAACTATGAACCACCCCCCCCCTATACCCGGAGGAGGAGCGAGGTGATTGGACGGAGCGCTGTGATGATATGGAATGGTTTCGCTTATTTCTGATTAAGAAATGCTGAATCTCTCTTGGCTGTCTGAGCGACTTCCCCGTCATTTGTTCGATCGTCCCGTCCCTGTAATATAATGGTGACCCGTCCTGCCTTCCACCCTGTAATATGACCCACCTTTCCTACCTTCCACCCCTCTTCCCTGTAATATAACATAGTGACCCTTCCTGCTTTCCATTCTTCCTGTAGGCCCCTTTCACACTGGGGTTTTCAGGCGGTACAGCGCTAAAAATAGCGCCTGTACACCGCCTGAAAAAAACGGCCCCATTCACTCCAGTGTGAAAGCCGGCGGGCTCTCACACTGGAGCGGTGCGCTAGCTGCACGGTCAAAAAAGTCCCCCTAGCAGCATCTTTGGAGCGGTATAGGAGCTGTGTATTCACCGCTCCTACCCATTGATTTGAATGGGACACCGCGGTAATACCGCCGCAAAGCGGCGCTTTGCTGGGGATTTTAACCCTTTTTCGGCCACTTGCAGGGGGTAAAACCACCCCGCGAGCGGCCGAATACCATGGCTAAAATGACGGTAAAGCAGCGCTAAACATAGCTCTGCTTTACCGCCGCCGCTTCCCCCCCAGTGTGAAAGGGGCCGTAATATAAGTGACCCCGCCTTGTAACATTGTATATACTTCCTTCCTATCTAGATACTATTATAAGGAGGCTTGTCATGTGACAAGGAAGGAAATTGATACTATCTCTCTTTTCTTCCTTTCTTCCTACAGTCACCTTTTGCTTGTAAAATTGGACAACTTTCCCTGACATTGTATCTATTCTCTTCCTTCATATAGTAATAATAGTGACCCCCCCCCCCCCTTCCTTCCTCTCTGTAATATAACATGATAACCTTCTTTCTGTAACTTTTTTTTCCCTCCTTTTTGCAGCAAATGGAAAGGAGACAATGGGGGGGTCAGCTGTTTGTGTATAAGTCCAGATGGAAAAATGTTGCTGTCTGCGGGGCGGACGATCAAACTGTGGGACCTGGAAACCAAAAACCTGACCAGGGTAAGTGGCACCGACCTGAACCCGGGATGGGGGGGTGGCTGGCCGAACATTCAGAGCCCTTCTGAGGTTCAGCCTATCGGTTCCCCGTGTACTCGCTGTGTCCGGCCCGGCGGTGGCGCTCACGCAGGTGACTTGGTAGGCTGACTCTTGGTTGCACCACCTGGTCTGCCTTCCCCCGCCATCGGTCATGTGATCTAAAATCCAGACACTCCTCTCGGTAAGTGAGTCGGCGGGGGAGGGTATCGGCTGTCTACCTGCTCAGGGCTGCTGCATAGTGCCGTCCCTGCCTGTTCCTGAGACAGCCAGATCACCGCCGAGAATACCGAGTTGGTTTTATCTTTGTGCTTCACCAATTTCCAAACTCCGCTACATTGTCTATAGAACCCTCCCCCCCCCCCCCCCCCCCCGAGCTTTATAAACGGTTGAGCAGTTTGTAGACGATCTGCTGAAATAGCCGCACCGGTAAAGATTTGGTTTCCGGTTGGCACCATCACTGAGTTTGTTTTTATCTGTCGCTTTTCAGCAATTCACTGGACACTCATCAGCCGTCACATCCCTCATCTTCATCCGACCTCCGGGGGAGTCTCACTCATCCTGTGACACCATGGGCCTGTATTTCCTGTCTGGAGCAGCAAACGATCGGTTAATCAGTGTGTGGTAAGCTGGCTGCATTATCTCTGGGTGGGGGGGAGAAACTGACAATAATGCAGATTTCAGCAGGACACAGATCATCCCCCCCCCCCCACACCTATAACTTGATAAGTTACAATGTACAGTCTGATCACTGGGGGAGGGGAGACTAAGCTAACGACTGACATCATGTTGGCTAACACATCCCTGAACTGAAGCTTAAAGGTGCAGGAAAAAAAATTTGTTGCATTCCTGCAAAGATACGGACAGTTTCCCTTAAGACCCCTTTAACACGGGGGCGCCAGTTTTAGCGGTGCTTTACTGACGTTACACTGCTTTTGGAGCTGCTATTTGGGTGGGAGTGGGGAGTTTTTACCCCCCCCCTTAGAGGGGTTTAAAAGCGCCCGTGTAACGCTGCTGGTGCCCATGCATTCCAATGGGCGCTGGAGGAGGGGTGTATACAGCGCTCCCAAACCGCCCTAAAGATGCTGCTTGGAGGACTTTTTCTAACGTCAAAAGCACCTGGGGAAAAACACCCCCCCCCCCCCCCCCAGTGGGGGTCTAAAGGGAGCCGGCCCTTTCCCCGTGCAGAGAAGGAAGGCCGGTCCTGAGTTTGATGTCTCCATGGCTTATCCTGGAATTGCAGGAATGGGAAAGTTGCGTCATTTGCTCAAAGCTGAACTGCAGGCAGACAAATAGCTTCATGTATACGGCGCCCCCTACTGGCCAAAGAATTTGTGACCCGACCAGCCAGATCCTCCACCTGTGTTCTGAGCCGGAAATGACCCCCAGCTAGCTGATTGGACAATCAAGGAGCAGCAGTACATGGATGGTAGTACATAGTACTGGTGTGTGCGGTGATGATCTCCAATAATGTGGTTTCTATTCTCTGAATTCAGTGCTGACATTTCCTTGGCTGTCTGAGCACCACCAGTCTCTAAATTTGGATATGTTGTAGTGCTAGGTCCACTGGGTTGGCCCTAAAGTCGGGTCGAAAAAATTTTTTGCTGCAGAAAAGTGCTTGACTCGAGTATAAGCCGAGGGGGGTCACTTTCAGCACAAAAAAAATTGTGCTGAAAAACTCGGCTTATACTCGAGTATATACGGTAGTTGGCCGATTTATTGTTTCGATTAATCAGTTAATAACCTTAAAGTGTGGTGTATAATTTAGTTAATATGTAATGTTTAAAAATTAGGTAATTTATTCTTAAATATCTCTGTGCCGTGGTAAATATAACCAACTATATGGTGAGGGAGCAAAATATCTAATCCACTCTGAGAATAACAGACAGAAGAGATATACTGTATATACTATTAAAGGGTGAATCTGGTAAATATCACTCGGAGGAAAAAAAAAACGGTCTTCCTTTTATTTAAAAAAAAAAAAAAAAATATATAAAAAAACTTAAATTTTAAGAACGTTTGTTAGATTTTCTAATCATTAGTGGGGTCAAATTGACATTCATTTTCAACCACAGTGACGGGAAAATTTGGAAATAGAAAACTTCTTGGCCAAAGGAACTCTCAGACAGTGGATGTGGTTTTCGTTCAGAAATGACATTCATTTTAACCACTTCAGCCCCGGACCAATTGGCAGCCAAAGGACCAGGCCCCTTTTTGCAATTCGGCACTGCGTCGCTTTAACTAACAATTGCGCGGTCGTGCGACGTGGCTCCAAAACAAAATTGGCGTCCTTTTTTTCCCACAAATAGAGCTTTCTTTTGGTGGTATTTGATCGCCCCTGCGGTTTTTATTTTTTGCGCTATAAAACAAAAATAGAGCGACAATTTTGAAAAAAATGCAATATTTTTTACTTTTTGCTATAATAAATATCCCCAAAAAATTATATAAAAAAAAACATTTTTTTTCCTCAGTTTAGGCCGATACGTATTCTTCTACATATTTTTGGTAAAAAAAATCGCAATTAGCGATTATTGATTAGTTTGCGCAAAAGTTATAGCGTTTACAAAATAGGGGATAGTTTTTAAAGCATTTTTATTATTTTTTTTTTTATTAGTAATGGCGGCGATCAGCGATTTTTTATTGTGACTGCGACATTATGGCGGACACCATCGGACATTTTTGACACATTTTTGGGACATTTGTCATTTATACAGCAATCACTGCTATTTAAATAGCACTGATTCCTATGTAAATGACAGTTGTAGTGAAGGGGTTAACCACTAGGGGGCGGGGAGGGGAGGAGTCAGTGTGACGTGTTGTGTTTTTACAGTAGGGGGGTGTGGCTGTACGTCTGACGTCATTGATCGGCGTTCCCGATGACAGGAACCGCCGATCACTGACAGTCAGTGTAGGAAGCGCGGGGAGAGGTTTGTTTACATAGACCTCTCCCCGTTCTTCAGCTCCGTAATCCGATCGCGGGACACCAGGGGCGATCGGGGTCCGCTGGTCCCGCGGCCGGGGTCACGGAGCTCCCGACCGGGTCGCGAGCGCGCGACCCACGGGCAGGCACATGCACGATCACGTACAGGTACGTGATTCTGCCTGCCCGTGCCATTCTGCTGACGTATATATGCAGTGGCCGGTCGGGAAGCGGTTAAAAACAAGTGAAAATTTCAACATTCTTTCATTCAGCAAATGTAAAAAAAATTTCGTCTGACAATTGATGGGTGTGGCCAGCATGAGGCTCGGTACACACCTATGCAGTTTGCTTCTGATCTGTTTCTGCAGTGCTTTTTGCTGTTTTGATTTTTGCGCACGTGATTTTGCTGCGACTTGCGTTTTTTTTTTTTTTTGGCCAGATTAAAGTGGTGGAACACCCTGAAAATGAAAACTAGAAAAAATTTTAGTAACAATTTAAAAACATTTTTTTTTTTTTTTTTTTTACTTACCAGAAATGGCTGTTGCTAGGCAGATCGTCCTAATCTGCCTCCTCCAGCGCCGCGGTGATCTTCTCTTCTTCCGTCTTCAGGTGAATGGGGCGCGGTGTGTTATGGGAACTGTGTCCCACAACACACCGCGTTCCCCATTCACAAATGACACTCGCGCATGCGCAGTAGGCCGCGTGAAGTCGTTGCCCTTACTGAGGATGGCGCCACTGGATCCGGATAGCCGAGGGACATCTCGGCCTCCACGAACGACATCGCGGGCGCCCTGGGAGGGTAAGTGTACTTATTAAAAGTCAGCAGCTACTTTTTTTTATTTTTTAGCTGCTGACTTTCAAAAATTTTTTTTTTTTTTTTTTGAAGGTGAAACCCCGCTTTAAAAACATAAATTGCTGCAAAATGCATTCCATGCTTTTCTGCAGCTTCTTCATTGAAGAATATTGAACCAAAAAAGCACTTTTGCGTTAAAGTCCCTGAATTTCCAAATGCGCAGCGGCTGAAAAAGCGTAGCTGTGAACGTGTCCCCTAGGAAACCATGGAAATGAACTGCAGTGCGTTTCTGCAAAAAACACATCGATGTGAACCAGGCCGGAGAGGTTTAGTAAAACGGGTTAAAAAAAAAAAAAATTACCCCTTTTATAGTACAAAAAAGCAGATAATCACTACTGTAAGGGGTTGATATTTATTACTGTAGAACTGAAAGTAATATTTACAGTAGCGATTCTTTTTGTACTATTAAAGGGCTCATTTTATTAACCCCCATTGTTACTGGACGATTAATCGATTATGAAAATAGTAATCGATCGTTTTCAGCTCTAAAAAAATTACCTCCTTACAGAGAGCTATAAAGATGAATGGTGTGTAGTGGGAACTTATCTGAGAGGCAGAAATTCTTCAAACCTGAAGGAACCCCTACAACCCCTGGAGGAACCCCAGTTGAGAATCACTGCCATAAATAACATTCGATTTTTCACTCCAGCAGTATAAAATGAGTTTGGAAGTTGTAGAGAAATTTATAACTAATGAATTGCAATTTAATTGCACCCATTAGATTTTAGTCACATAGAATGAGAGAGATATAGATATCTATATCTAAAATGGGACTAAAACGGCATGTTTTAATCTTGACGTCAAATATAGTTTTAATCCTTTTTGGTAGACAAAGTGTTTCATCAAACGGACACTGGGTAACACGGGGGGGGTCACCGACCACATGGCATTGGGGGGGGGTCACTAACCACATGGCATTGGGGGGGTGGGGGGGTCTCCATGCCACGTTCGCCACTTCTGCTGCACAGGTGTCATCTGAAGGCGATGTATTCCTGTAATAATAAGACGGATTTGTATTGTTCGACCTGTAAACATGCGCTGTGTGTTCTAGGCAGGTCCGGACTGACAAGAAAGAGAAGAACGCGGTTCTGTCCTTCACCCTCTCGGAATCTCCGGTGGCTGTAGACCTGGCGCCCTCCCTCAGCAAAGATGAGGTAAGACACCTCGGTTATTCCCTTCGGGGGGGGGGGGGGGGGGGGAAGAGTCCCCGCTAGCCACTTTCTTGAAGCTGTTGCACTGCAGTCTCTGCTTGACCAGACCAAGGACAGAGGTGGGGGGCATAGGGATGTGGGGCACGAGGGAAGGGGGGGCTGCTCACCATAGGGTGGGGGCAAAGGGCCGAGCACCATAGGGTGGGTGGGGGCAGCACAGTCCAGCCGGTCTCCACATTCCATATCCAATGTCCGTCCCCCAACCCCCCCCACAGCCACAAGAACCGGGTTATGTAACTGGTGAAGTTTCCATACACAAAAACCCATTGAACTATATAGGGACCGGGTCGCCCACTTCACCAACAAGGAGATTAATAAACTGGGCGGCTTGCTTGGTCTGTTAGACTTCTCCCCAAAAGTCTATCAGTGGCCTTTCAAGACTGGACCATGTGACGAAAGCAGCCTGGTTCAATATGGCGTTCACAAGGAGAGTTGGGCCCTGGCACTTTGCATGGACTGACCCCATCTGATGGTTTGTTGGGTCATTGTGCCAATTCTGGATTGGATGTACACCTGAGAGCCGCAGGCGGCAGGTTATGATATTGGAGGACGTTCTCTGACTGTTCTGTGTATTAATCGCTTGTTTTGATCTCCTCCTGCAGCCTATGAAGCTGGCCGTGGTGTGCCGGGACGGACAGATGCACTTATTCCGGCACATATTGAATGGGTAAGTTGCAGGCTTGAGGGGGGGGGGGGGGGGTATTACTGGTGTGTGCGGTGATGATCTCCAAAAATGTGGTTTCAATTCTCTGAATCCAGTGAAGACATTTCCTTGGCTGTGTCTGAGCACCACCAATCGCCAACCGTGTGCCATGGGGGGTCGCCAACCGTGTGCCATGGGGGGGTCGCCAACCTTCACTACTTCTGACACATGAACTAGAGTGCAAAATCTGGTGCAGCGCTGCATACAAATCGGCTTCCTGATTTTTGTCAAAGATTAACCACTTTTTTTTAAGACCAGGCCCCTTTTTGCGATTCGGCGTTGCGTCGCTTTGACAATTGCGCTGTCGTGTGTCGTGGCTCCCAATATTAAAATTGACTTTTTTTTTTTTACCCTCACAAATGGAGCTTTCTTTTTGGTGGTATTTGATCGCCTCTGCGTTTTTTTATTTATTTTTTTTTTTGCGCTATAAACAAAAATGGAGCATATTGCAAAATGCAATATTTTTTTTTGCTATAATATCCCCCAAAAATATAAAATCTTTTTTTTCTTTTCCTCAGTTTAGGCCGATACGTATTCTTCTACATATTTTTGGTAACAAAAAAATCGCAATAAGCGTTTGGTTTGCGCAAAAGTTATAGCGTCTACAAAATAGGGGATAGTTTTTATGGCATTTTTATTCTATTCTATTTTTTTTTCTAGTAATGGCGGCTATCAGCTATTTTTATTTGTGACTGCAACATTATGGCGGTCACGTTGGACATTTTTGGGGCCATTGTCATTAATACAGCTATCAGTGCGATTTAAAAATGCATTGATTACTCTAACATTGTCACTGGCAGTGAAGGGGGTTAACCACTAGGGCGCAGTGTAGGGGTTAAGTGACCTATTTTTTTTTTTTTTTTTACTGTAGGTGTGGCTTGGCGTGTGACATCACTGATGGTCTTTCCCGATGACGGAACAGCCAATCAGTGACGGCCTCACCAGGAATCACGGGGAGAGGTTTGTTTACAACAGACCTCTCCCCGTTCTTCAGCTCTGTGACCCGATCGCGGGACACCGGTGGCGATCGGGTCACGGGGCTCAGGACTACATTACTGAGCATGAAGTGGGGAGCGGTTGACGTCTTGCGGTTGAAGACTGTGTATCCTGATACCGGTATCTTGTGTTTTTTTATTTGCAGGAATCATAAGAAGCCGGTGGCCCCCACCAGTACAGTGCAGATCGCTACGTCCGGCAACGATGAGGGCGCCACACCCACGCCGGTTCCCATCCTCTCTGCCGGTTTCTACCCGGACGGAGAGTCTCTATTACTTTACTATGGCAGCCCCATGCAGCCCGTCATCGAGAAAGTGGTACGTCACCCGGCCGCGTCTCCGTTATATACAAGGCGCGCGTTCTATAAGAAACCCGTGTGCCTCCGACCAGACGCCGGCGGGTCCCGCTTTACACCCAATTATAGCCGTGCCAACCGTCTGGTCAGATTCTCAAGAGATCCTTCCACTATTGATCCCGAGCTTATTGAACATGAGGATTAAATGGCTGTAGCATTCAGCTATGACATGGAGGGGGGGGGGGGGGGGGGTTGGTCTGCCTCCTTCCTGACTGGAAGGGTTAATTGCTTGCTTGGGTATCGGGGGGGGGGGGGGGGTCTTTTTAGAATATTTACTACTTGATACTTCGCGTTACTAGACTGGTCCCCGCAGCGGTTTCTCCCCCAGGGGCTCCTGTGGTCTTGGCTCAAGACGAACGGGTGCCCATAGTCCTGCTTTGGTGGTGATGCCAAGAGACGGTCCACCATTGGAGTATGGGGGGGGGGCACTGAAGTTATAGGTCAGTTGGTGCTCCTTGATTTCTCCTGAACACGGCAGAGATGGAGGGGGGTTGTAGGGAGGGAGGGGGGATGTAGGAAGGGGGGTTAGTACTGGTGCGTGCGGTGATGATCTCCAAAAATGTGGTTTCAATTCTCTGAATTCAGTGCTGACATTTCCTTGGCTGTCTGAGCACCACCAGTCTCTCCTGTAGGTGGCAGTATAACGCAATCGGTAAAGACTTCCGGTGTGTCTTAATGGTCTCCTAGAGAGGGGTTTATAGTGAGTACAAAAAAATGCTGTCATATTGCAGCTCGACATTCTTTAGATGTGGTGGCTGCTTTACATTTATTTGATCTCCCCCCCCCCCCCCCCCCCCCCCCCCCCCCCCCCCCCCCCCCCCCCCCCCCCCCCCCCCAAGGGTAGCCACTGGGCACTCTGTTGGTTTAAGGTAAATGCCCAGGTGTTGAAGAAAAACTGCTTTTTTGATCTACCTTCTCTGCAAGACCCGAGAGTGCCTCTATGCTAGTTTTTGTTATCTTTTTTTTATTTTTTTTTATAATTTTTGTTAATGGCACATTTAGCCGACCAACATTTTTATTGAGGTTTAAATTGCACTGTTAAGTGAACGGACCCTTTTTAAAGATTGCACCATTTTTATAATGGAGAGGTTTGTGGGTTGAATGTTGGGGCCCAGACTATGTTGGGCTCCCTTTTTTGCCTTGCACTACATTTACAGTTTTTCATATTGTGGCGTCTTGCTGTGGGACTGCTCTCTGAACTTGTTTTTCTGCAGTTCAGCTCCAATATACCGTATCTTTTTTGCTCCATAAGACGCACCTAAGTTTTAGAGGAGGAAAACGAGAAGAAAAATCTGACCTAAATGATGTACTGAAATATTGGCCTGTGGCCGTTGGCTGGGGCCTGTGCCCATTGGCTGGGGCCTGTGGCCGTTGGCTGGGGCCTGTGGCCGTTGGCTGGGGCCTGTGGCCGTTGGCTGGGGCCTGTGGCCGTTGGCTGGGGCCTGTGGCCGTTGGCTGGGGCCTGTGGCCGTTGGCTGGGGCCTGTGGCCGTTGGCTGGGGCCTGTGGCCGTTGGCTGGGGCCTGTGGCCGTTGGCTGGGGCCTGTGGCCGTTGACTGTTGAGGACGTCATCACAGGAGGGGGCCGGATTAGTATGCGCTCCTTAAGACGCGCAGGCATTTCTCCCTTTTTTTTTTTTTTTTTTTTTTTTTTGGGGTGGGGGAGGGGTGTCTTATGGAGCGAAAAATCCGGTAACTAGAATGTGAGCTGCTAGGAGTCTGCCATTGGAGGACATAACTAACACTTTCTTGGTTTTCTCTCCAGGCCCTTCAAACAGATGAACGCCACGTATGCTTAGTACGAGACGTCCACAAGTCGGTGTCGCTTAGAAAGGAAGTGGCTGTAACCAAGGTAAGTCTAGTGATGGCGCACTCGAGTCAAACTGCTAATCGCTGCAATGAGATTTTTTTTTTTTTTTTTTTTATATAGGTCTTTAGATATTTGGCCACATCTTACCGATGGTAACCCCCCTGGCAACTTCCATTTGTTTAGCGTTGTATTGCACGGTTACTTGGCTACCAATGCAGATCTGACTTTTGGGGGGGGGGGGGGGGGGTGGAGATTCATGACCGGATTCGGATGTTGAAGACCCCCTTTAGGAGCCGTACGCTGTGATGACAAGAAGAGAATGGTTTCGCAAACTCCTGATTTTCAGTGATGTCATCTCTTGGCTGTCTGAGCTGACGCTCTAAAGTTGGTGTCGGAGGACATTGGGGGGGGGGTGGTTTGGCATTGAATGCATTCACTTGTTGTGCATTTTCATGCCAATGTAGGAGGTGTGGGCACCATTGGGGGGGGGGGGGGGGGGGAGCCTTGTCCTCCAGGAGTGCAGAGGATTTCAGATTAGTGTCAGTGAAAGTTCTCTGCAAAGCTGATTTGGTGTTTTACCGTTTTTCCAGCGACTTCTCCATGCGAAAAAATCTTTTTCTAGCTCTGACCAGTATAAAGAGAATTATTGACATTGAAAAGTGACATTACATTTCTGCTACAAAGCATTGCAAAATGAGAGGTCCCCCCCCCTCCCCCCTTCAGTTTTGCTCTTTATACAACACAAAAAAAATGGAAATGGCTAAAAGGAGCCGGGGAAGAAGGTGTTAACTATGGATAATTAAGTTAATGGTTATAAAAAAAACACAAAGTGTAACTAAAAAAAACTTAGTTTTTGGCTGGCTTGGAGAAGTATTAGAACCTCTGCTAGTTTTTACTGCCCATCCTCCAAAAGAAATCCCTTGTTCTACACCTCTGACTTGTTATCTTAAGTACAATAAAACTTTGGATTGAGAGTTTTGCAAGACGAGCAAATTTTTTTTTTTTTTTTTTTTTTTTTTTTATAAATGTTTTGTCTTGGTATACAAGTAGCGTCACAACTGAGTATAAGAGGTGCCTCTAAGTGTAGCAATATGGTGACATTTAATGAAGCGATAACATTTAGTAACATTTTGCTACACTTGGAGGCGCCTCTCTTCTCTTTTATACTCTGGAGCTCCTCCTGGATTTTTCTTCTAATCTCCTTGTGGAGGATTCCATTTGTAGACGGACATTTTATGGTTCCGCAACCAATCGCATCGCTATAATCTTTTTATATGGAATATAAACTGAAGGATTTATGAATAAAATGGTTGTGGAACGAATCATTTCAGTTTCCATTATTTCTTATGGGGAAATTCGCTTTGATATACAAGCATGTTTCTGGAATGAATTCTGCCCGTAATCCGAGGCTTTACTATAATGACAAAGTAATTGCTGGATAAAGCGTCCTGTAGCGGGAAGGTGAGAATTGCCCCATAGGGGGCATCCCGGCGGGAGAGAACTGGCTAATATGTATTCTTATTTTATTTAAATCCTAGGTGAAAACGCCTGTTGTAAATAAAGACGCGAATGTCCTGGTCCCCGGAATTCCCGGACACAGCGCCGCTCTATCGGCGACGTCTCTGAAGCCGGATGGGAAGCGCAAGCCCAATGACAAGCAGGTAAGAGCGGCTTTAAGGTTTCCAAATCGGTAAACCCCTCCCCCCCCCCGAATGTCTGGGTGACCTGATTGGCCGGTCTGTAGGAATGGAGCAGTGGGGGGTATTGGGGGTGTCTGGTGCTGATTTCCTCTCCTCCCATTGGATGGCGCACATTGTCCCCTTTTCTTGTCCCCCAATGATGATTCCAGTCCGGTTTCGCTTGTGTCAGATTTAAGGTGACGACACTCTCTTGGCTGTCTGAGTGGGACAATAAAGGAGGACTCCGATTCCAGGACCGATCATTGATGCCTGTGTGCCCGAGTCGGGTTTACCTGCATCAGTTTCCATCACTTGACTTCTGATTACATTCTAGTTGGAGCTTTTGTTTGTTCACTGCTGAGAACTCCCATCTCTGTCTTACGCCTTGTAAGACACGCCTTGTGTGTCAGACCTCTACAGAGAGACCGCTGCTTCCACACACAGCATGGGTCCTACTTTGCAGGTTTATAGACCAGGGATCCTCAAAACTACGGCCCTCCAGCTGTTGCAGAACTACACATCCCATGAGGCATTGTAAAACTCTGACATTCACAGACATGACTAGGCATGATGGGAATTGTAGTTCCTGAACAACTGGAGGGCCGTAGTTTGAAGACCCCTGTTATAGACTTTCCCACTCCGGCTGCTTTCTGAAGAAGGATCTCTAGGACTTTGTACACCTTTTCTATTGAGTCATATGGATTGCTGAAGTGTATTTAGATTTATTATTTATTTTGGCTAACTCCACTTAGAAAGAAATTAATAAAAAAAAAATGTGATTGTAACTCACGACGATATATTGTAATGTTAATTATCTCTCCTTTTTACTCTGCAGCCGCTGTAATTTTTTGGTAAAATGCAATATGCCCCCCCCCCCCCCCCCAATTTAATTTCCTGCTTGTGTGATTGGCTCACTAAGATACAAGTCAGATTGAGTCCCTTGTAACACCTCCCTTTTTTTTTTTTTATTTTTTTTTGGTGAGTCTCCCAAAGTGACATTGTGTGTCTAAAGGGATGCAGACCCTTCAAATTCCTTGTTAAAGCCCTGCAGATGCAGCAGCTAATTAGTGTCACATGTCCGCAGCCTGTTCGTTTTTTTTTTTTTCTCCGTCCCATCCGATTCGCTGGACAGATGGCGAACGTATCGCCACCTGTCTGAGTGGATCTTGTTGGGTCGGATGGCAGGCAGGTTTCGGTGGACACATCTCAACTCGCCTTCGCCGGCCCATAACAGTCAATGGGTGGCGCTCAGATCAAACTGAGAAAAGGACAGGTGGATTCGAGCGGCCGAGCGTGTGAAAGGGGCCTTATAAAAAATTGTTTTAAAATCCCACATTACTTTAGAAGCGTTTTATTTTAAATCTGTGTGCGATCCAAGTATCGATTTAAAAAAAAAAAAAAATGGGGTTTAACCGCTTTCTGACCAGCGCACAACGATGTACGTCGACAGAATGGCACGGACAGGCATAAGGGCGTACAGGTACGTCCCCTTTAAGATTCCGCCGTGCCTTCGGGCGCGCGCCGGTCGGGACCCCCGTGAGGCCGGTCGCGGGTCCCACAGACTTGATCGCCGCAGGTTTACCCGCGATCGTCTCACGGGGAGATGCGGAAATAAAACAGCATCTCCCTGTTCTGCCTAGCAACTAGTGATGCCGATCTCTGCTCCCTGTGATTGGAGCAGAGATCAGCATTCACTAGCTGACAGCCACGCCCCCCCACAGTTACAAACACGCCTCTAGGTTCATGTAACCCCTACACTGCCCCTAGTGGTTAACCCCCTTCACTGCCAGTGTCATTTATACAGGAATCAGTGCATTTAAATAGCACCGGTTGCTGTATAAATGACAATGGTCCCAAAAATGTGTCAAGTTTCCGCCATAATGTCACCCACAATAAAAATCGCTGATGGTAAAAAAAAAAAAATTAATAAAAAGGCTATAAAACTATCCCCTATTTTGTAAATGCTAAAATGCAAACCAATCGCTTACTGCGTTTTATTTTTTTTACCAATATGTAGAGGAATACGTATCTGCCTAAACTGAGGGAAAAATGTTTTTTTATATATTTTTGGGGGATGTTCATTATAGCAAAAAAGTAAAAAAAAAAATTTGTTTAAAGTGCAAAAAATAAAAACCGCAGGGGCGATCAAATACCACCAAAAAAAATCTATTTGTGGGGGGGAAAAAAGGACGTCAATTTTTGTTTGGGAGCCACGTCGCACGACCGCGCAATTGTCAGTTAAAGCGACGCAGTGCCGAATCGCAAAAAGGGGCGTGGTCCGGGGCTGAAGTGGTTAAAGTACGGCTAAAGCTCTTTTGGCTGTACTTCTGAGAGTCACAGGAATGTATGGTATCCTGCGCACCTGTGACTGTATTCAGCTGACAGCGGGTGAACCTCTGCTGCCGGCTCGTGTCTCTCAGCTGGTCCAGTCTGGTGAGATCCCAACTTTAATGTCGCGATTCACCCAGATGTCTGAACCCGGCGGCTGAGCCAGCTGCTACCCCTCCCACCCCCACAGCCCGGCGCTCCTAATCATTATATTTCTTGACGTCTTCATCCTTCAATGTAAATCTCTCATGACTGCCAGGGTGCTAATAAAATATCCCTCTCTGTGTACTGCTTGCTATGGTGTAAACAACTTTCCTCCCGCTCTCCTTGCAGGCCACCATCGAGGAGCGGCTCGGCGCCATGGATATCGACCTTCCCAGAGTGCAGAGTAAAGGGGGGCTGCCGCAGACCGACAACTTCTCGGTGTTGCTCGTGCAGGGCTTGGAAAGTAACGACCCCCATATCTTAAATGTAAGTGATGGGGGAGGGGACTTGGTTTACACTTTTCCCTTTTTTTTTCTTGTATTGTTTGTTCCAATGTAACGATTGTTCAATTTATTTCCTCTTCATAGAAAGTATTTCAGACCAAAAACGAGTCCTTAATAAAGAAGACGGTGTCGCGGATACCGGTGTACGCCGTCCTACCGCTAGTACACGAGGTGAGAGCGTTTCCTCAACTCTACAGAGATCTTTGGAATGGAGTTTGCCCAGCGATGTGATCAATAAATGCAGTTTACACAAAATCTACTTTTTATTAACCACTTCCCACCCAGCCTATAATGAAATGACGGCCAAGAGAGCGGCCATATCTGTCCACCGGATGGCAAATCGGTGTACTAGGCTGCTGCCAGTACCATGTGATCACTGTGACCAATCACAGCAGATCACATGGCATCTGTTCACAATGAATGGCTTCCATTCATATAATTGTGTTTTGTACCATGTGACCAGTCACAGATCAGACAGGGCCAATTGCAGTGCATCTGTACCCTATAGCTGTTGCCAATCAGTTTCACAATAATACGCTGGATGCGTGCCATTGGGTAAACAAAAATAAGTTGCTTATAACGGTTATCACTGTTATAAGCAATTGTAGTGTGTTAAATAAAGATCTCCTCCCCAGAGTAGAATGTAATTATGGTAACTCTGTACTGCTCTGATCACAAAAAGTATAAGTTTAACCGCTTCCCAACCGCCTCACGTCGATGTACGTTGGCAGAATGGCACGGCTAGGCAAAACCACGTACAGGTACGTGGCCCTTTAAGAGCCTAGCCGTGGGTCGCGCACTCGCCGCCCTCGCGACCCGGTCGGGAGCTCCGTGACCGTGGGACCAGCAGACCCGTTCGCCGCTGGTGTCCCGCGATCGGGTCACAGAGCCGAAGAACGGGGAGAGGTCTGTGTAAACAAACCTCTCCCCGCGCTTCCTACACTGCCTGTCACTGATCGGCTGTTCCCTGTCATCGGGAATGACGTCAGCCACGCCCCTAATGTTAAACACACGTCACAGCCCATAACCCCTCCCCCTAGTGGTTAACGCTTTCACTGCCAGTGTCATTTATACAGGAATCAGTGCATTTAAATAGCATTGATTGTATAAATGACAATGGTCCCAAAAATGTGTCAAATGTCCGATGTGTCCGCCATAATGTCGCAGTCACAATAAAAATCGCTGATTGCCGCCATTACTAGTAAAAAAAAATAAAAAAATGCTATAAAAACTATCCCCTATTTTGTAAACGTTATAACTTTTGCGCAAACCAATCCATAATCGCTAATTGCGTTATTTTTATTTTAACCAAAAATATGTAAAGAATACGTATTGGCCTAAACTGAGGAAAAAAAATTTGTTTTTATATATTTTTTTGGGGATATTATAGCAAAAAATATAGAATTTTTTTTTTTTTTTTTTTTTTTTTAAAAATTGTCGCTCTATTTTTGTTTATAGCGCAAAAAATAAACGCATGGGCGATCAAATACCACCAAAAGAAAGCTCTATTTGTGGGAAAATAAGGACGCCAATTTTGTTTGGGAGCCACGCCGCACGACCGCGCAATTGTCAGTTAAAGCGACGCAGTGCCGAATCGCACTAAGGGGCCTGGTCCTTTGGCTGCAAATTGATCCGGCGCTGAAGTGGTTAAAAATAACTTTATTTATTTTTATACAAACTGTCACTAGTCGGTGTCCCTGATCACCGCCACACCAGTTACATGACACCGTACTGTATTGGTGACACATGTTTAAAAATTTTTTTTTATTTTTAGTCACAATTTTGGAAAATATAGAACTTCAAAAAACTCGCCATGCCTTGAACTGTCTACTTTCCACAAAAAGGTGATTTGGGGGGTATTTGTACTGTCCTGGCATTTTCGACCTCAAAAAATTCAGCCGTCTACATCAGGGTGATTTTATTTATTTTCTTCCATGAACACGGAGGGGGAGGTCTGCAGGTCTTTAGATGTTTTGGGTTCTTTTATCGCCTCCTGGATGAGTCCTCGTTGTGCTCTTGGAGTAATTTTTGTAGGCCGCTCCTCCATTGGATGGCGCACATTGTCCCCTTTTCTTGTCCCCAATGATGATTCAGTCCGGTTTCGCTTGTGTCAGATTTAAGGTGACGACACTTCTCTTGGCTGTCTGAGTGGGACAATAAAGGAGGACTCCGATTCCAGCACTGAAGTCTTTCTTTGATGCCTGTGTGCCCGAGTCCGGTTTACCTGCGTCCGTTTGCATCGATTGACTTTTTTTTTTTAATTCTGATTTACATTCTAGTTGGAGCTTTATTCCCTGTTGAGAACTCCATCTCTGACTTACAAGGCGTGTCAGACCTCTACAGAGAGACCACTGCTTCCACACAGCATGGGTCATACTTTGCAGCTTGCTGGCAGGTTATAGGCTTTCCTACTCGGGCTGTGGCTGCTTTCTGAAGAAAGATCTCTAGGACTTTGTACACCTTATCTATTGATGCATAGAAAAAAAATTGGGCTTAATAATCTAGCGTATACAATCGTGACTCAAGATATATTGTAATTTAAATGTTAAAAATGATCTTTCCTCTTCAATCTGCAGCTGCTGTAATTTTTTTGTAACATGCAATATGGCCACCTGGAGGCGCTGTGTATACAGAACCCCCCCGCCTGTCATTGGCTCGCTGAGTTTCTCAAGTCTGCCCTAAGATACAAGTCAGATTTTGAGCATCCCCTGCAACCTCATTTTTAGACTACCAAAGTGAAATCGTGTCTGATGGGGGAGGGGGGGTTGCTCTGTTGATTCCAGCTGACCGGGCAGATGACGGATCTGTCTCGGCTCACTGTGCGGGGATTCTCCTGTCTCTCTATTCTCTATTGGGAGATCGGATGAAAATGGACAACCTGTCCGTTTTTTTTCATCCAATCACATTCACTGGACGGATAGCGAGCCATACGTATCTCCACCTGTCTGTTTTGATCGGCTGGCAGGCGGGTGTCAGCGGACAAATCTGACATCCGCCTGCCCATAGAAGTCAATGGGTGACCCGCTCAGATCCAATCGTGTGAAAGGGGCCTTTATGTAGCATTTTATTTTTTTTTTTTTTTTAATCGCACTTTAGTAGCATTTTTTTATATTTAAATCAAGTGATTTTATTTTTCTCCTAGTATCACTTTAGCTATACTTCTTTTAAAAATGATGGTTTTAAAGCTCTTGGCTGTACTTCTTCTCCAGTGGTTTGGAAAAAGTATATATGTTGCGCTCAGAGGTAATATACGTGTACGAGCACTCTTACATATTATTCGTATACGTGTGGTTTATGAAAAATATATAAATGTATATCTTAAATAAAACTGTATATAAAATCATATATAATAAATTGTATATAAAAGAACAGGAATGAAAACTGAATAAAAAGTTGTGAATAAATATTGTGAAAGTGATCTTGTGACATAAAATTCGATGTTCAAAAAAAAATGGTGAACAATAAAAATTGATAGTGAATATAAAACCATTCAAATTCAATTTTAATGGTTTTATGTTTTATATTCACTATATCAACAATTTTTATTCACCATTTTTTTTTGAACTTCATCGAATTTTATCTGTCACAAGATCACTTTCACGATATTTATTCACAACTTTTTATTCAGTTTTCATTCCTGTTCTTTTTTATATTTTATATACAGTTTTTTATTTAAGATATATATTTATATATTTTTCATAAACCACACGTATACGAATAATATGTAAGGGTGCTCGTACACGTATATTACCTCTGAGCGCAACATATATGCTTTTTCCAAACCATTCTTCCGTTAGTCGATCGGCCATGTTTGCAGCTCCACTATATAAACTATTCATACTCAGTGCAATATTTTCCAACTTCCAATTTTATCTGTACTTCTGCAGTGCACTACAGTCTGCACTCCTGTGACCCCGTATTCAGTGGGCAGCGGGCGAACCTCTGGCTCAGGTCTCTCAGCTGCCAGTTACACACAATGGTTGTTATATTTACCCAAAATCTACTTTTTATTAACCACTTCCCAGCCTATAATAAAATGATGGCCGAGTGAGCGCTGGGTGGACGTCATATGATCGGTCCACAGGATGGCAAATCGGTGTTCTAGGCTGCTGCCGGTACCATGTGATCACTGTGACCAATCACAGCAGATCACATGGCATCTGTTCAAAAATAATATATGATGGAAGCCGTTAGTTGTGATCTGTGATTGGTCACGGTGATCACATGGTACAGACAGGGCCAATTACAGTGCATCTGTACCATTATAGAGCTGGCCAATCGGTTTCACTATAGTAAACGCTGGATGAATGCCAGTTGTAAAACATCGCGGCTCGCTGGACAGGTGAGTGTCCTTATTAAAAGTCAGCAGCTGCAGCGTTTGTAGATGCTAAATATGGAAAAAAAAATCGCGTCTGGAACGCCCCTAAATACAGGTCACCTCCCCAGAGTAGTTGAGTGTAATTATGGTAACACTTCGGTCATAGTGGACATCTGGGCACCAAAAATCGGCATGCGCCTTCAAAGATCTCAACGTAAAGTGTACCTGTCATAAGCAGTGAGACTGAACTCCTTTTATTGAGAAGTACATGAGGTTCGTGCAGCTGCTTCATATTTAAATCCTTTTTGTTTTTCAGCTCACCAAAAGGTTACAAGGACATCCGTCCAGGTGAGGACATGATCTGATTTGTTGGAACCTTTTTCCCAATTTGAATTGGTTTTCACAGAGAAGTAGAATCAGTTATCTAACGTGGTCTTAGTTCCCAGAGGAATGTCTATACAATTCCTAGAAGTCCCTGTATGATATGGGGGTACACTATACGGCCAAATGTTTGTACACACTCGACCTTCACACCTACAATATAGGCAAAAGTATGTGAACCCTCACCAAATGGCGTTCAAGGGTCCTGGTAATACTCCTTCATACAAAGACATTGTAGACCATTGTGCTCTTCCAACCTTGTAACAGTTTTGAAGACCCCTTTCTGTTCCGGCTCTAGAGGGACATGGGTGGACCAGTTTGGGCCGGCTCCATAGGGGACATGGGTGGACCGGTCTGGGCCGGCTCCATAGGGGACATGGGTGGACCGGTCTGGGCCGGCTCCATAGGGGACATGGGTGGACCGGTCTGGGCCGGCTCCATAGGGGACATGGGTGGACCGGTCTGGGCCGGCTCCATAGGGGACATGGGTGGACCGGTCTGGGCCGGCTCCATAATCTGCTCGTTCTTTTGCCGGAAGTGAGAGCAAATACGGTGTCAGGAAAACCTTGTCAGAAGTGACTCATGCCAATAGTAGAGGAAGGAAGCTGCAGACAGAAATGACTTGGTGCTCTGGACTGAGACAAGTACACTATATAGAGGGATTTGCTTTGTTCATATTTTGTCTGAGGGTTACAACCAAGGCTTTCATTAAATGCTGCAAATCTGTAGCTGATCAGAGCTCAGTTGTAGGAGAGTTCACGAATGGTATAGGAATAAATAGTCTGAGTAAAATGGCGCACCCTGTAGGTTGCTGAGTGTATATATGATGAGTGCCATATACACACATGTAGTGTAGGATTGGCTATCATCTATCCTTGCACTGCTTTCTAATCTTTGTCTCTCATCTTTAGTGCGATATTGATGGTGCGCTGGATGAAGTCGGTTCTCGTTAATCACGTGTCCTATCTTTCTTCGGTAAGTGGGTTTTCTGACCATTTTTTATTACACAGCTGTGAACCTGAGACAGGAAAGTGAATGTCCTTTGCCTGCCTAGTATAGCTTCTTTTGTTGCCGCCTCTTATCGCCTTTTGCCATAAGCATTCTTGCTGCAGAATGGTGACCTTGTTTTAGCTCCCCGCCACTTCTGGAAGATCTTTGTCAAGCAACTTGTAATATATAGTACTGCGCAAAAGGTTTAGGTACTTCTCATCAAATGCTGTAATGCAAGGATGATGCTAATGGTGACCATGACATGAAAGTTTAAAATGCGATCATTAAATGAAATGCAATTATCAGTGTAGGAGGAATGAAGCTGGGTGAGGGAGAAGCCGGTTGAGGTTGCTGGGTGAGGGAGAAGCCGGTTGAGGTTGCTGGGTGAGGGGTGAGGGATGCCGGTTGCGGTGGCTGGGTGGGGGAAGCCAGTTGGGGGTTGCTGGGTGGGGAGAAGCCGGTTGCGGTTGCTGGGTGGGGAGAAGCCGGTTGCGGTTGCTGGGTGGGGAGAAGCCGGTTGCGGTTGCTGGGTGGGGAGAAGCCGGTTGCGGTTGCTGGGTGGGGAGAAGCCGGTTGCGGTTGCTGGGTGGGGAGAAGCCGGTTGCGGTTGCTGGGTGGGGAGAAGCCGGTTGCTGGGTGGGGAGAAGCCGGTTGCTGGGTGGGGAGAAGCCGGTTGCTGGGTGGGGAGAAGCCGGTTGCTGGGTGGGGAGAAGCCGGTTGCTGGGTGGGGAGAAGCCGGTTGCTGGGTGGGGAGAAGCCGGTTGCTGGGTGGGGAGAAGCCGGTTGCTGGGTGGGGAGAAGCCGGTTGCTGGGTGGGGAGAAGCCGGTTGCTGGGTGGGGAGAAGCCGGTTGCTGGGTGGGGAGAAGCCGGTTGCTGGGTGGGGAGAAGCCGGTTGCTGGGTGGGGAGAAGCCGGTTGCTGGGTGGGGAGAAGCCGGTTGCTGGGTGGGGAGAAGCCGGTTGCTGGGTGGGGAGAAGCCGGTTGCTGGGTGAGGGAGAAGCCGGTTGCTGGGTGAGGGAGGAGAAGCCGGTTGCTGGGTGAGGGAGAAGCCGGTTGCTGGGTGAGGGAGGAGAAGCCGGTTGCTGGGTGAGGGAGGAGAAGCCGGTTGAGGTGGCTGGGTGGGGGAGAAGAAGCCGGTTGAGGTGGCTGGGTGGGGGAGAAGAAGCCGGTTGAGGTGGCTGGGTGGGGGAGAAGAAGCCGGTTGAGGTGGCTGGGTGGGGGAGAAGATGGTCTAAGGTTAATCTTGCACCATGGTAAGATTGAGCGCAGCAACCCAACACGAGGTGGTCTCACAGCATCAACATGGTCTCTGCAGACAAATGGCAAGGATGGCGGGTATTTCCAGATATACGACAAATTCTCCTGCGCTCTGGTGTCTAGTCTCTTGGTTCGTAAAAAAGGATATAAATGCAATTCCTCAAGGTAATGTCCAAAATCTTGCAGCCCTCCTTTGAACAATGGGTGTTCACAACACTACAGAAACAAGAAAAACAGAAGGGCGCACCGACCTTTGTGCATTACCACTAAAAAGGTTTTATTAAAATATATAAAAACAGCAAAAAAACTACTCACAAACGAGTACACGGTATAGGCAAAAACATGGATGGATGCACACGTCCACTGCTTTCAGTCACGATTCTTGAACACCGGGAGGACCTGATGGTTCCTCAGTGAATGGCTGACGCGTTTCAGGGGAGTACCCCTTTCATCAGAGCCTACAAGTGGGCAATAGTCTTGTCTCCCCCCATTCTAATCAACTCTCTTCTTTTATGGGGTAAATGGGTGGGCGTGGTCGGGCACTTACCCCCTCCCCCCATCCCCTCCTCCTCGTAGGCCCTCCCATACAGTTAGAAAAGGGTGCATATGAGTATGAAAGGTACCTCTATATACAACAATCCAATGGTCCTCCAATAGATCCCCCAAGACCCCAAGGCTTCTCAGGACATGAAGGGTCTACTCATCTTGTCTAGGTCCTTAGCCGGCGTGTTCCCCATCGATCCAGTGAATCCCTTCAGTGACTGGATGGCTGGCGACTCCGGACCGGAAGTGCGGGTGTATTTGCGTTCCACCCGCAACTTCCGGTCGAACCACGCCTCGTTCTCAAACAGGCCAAAGCATTATGGTATTACAACAGGCCATATCCCGGAAGCGCAGGTGTGTTTGCACTCCACCCGCGACTTCCGGACGGACCACACCTCGTTCCCAGACTGGCCACAAACCAAAGACACTAGAGTGAGCCATATCCCGGAAACGCGGGTGTGCATGCGCTCCACCCGCGACTTCCGGTCTAACTAAGCCTCGCTCATACAGCGGCCCTGAACCTGATGGAGCTATATATACCTCCACTGCGCCTGCGCTCCTCTACTCTACGGGCTATTACCGCGCATGCGCGCCCATACATAGCGGCTTAGTGTGGGGGGGCATCGGTGTACCCCCTCTCCACCTAAGCCTCTAAAAAGGAACACCCACACAGTGTGTTACTGGGACTATGCTATGCCAAGGGGAATTAGTGCAAACGCATGAAGCAATACACAGGGGGGGGGGGGGGGGGAGAGATCAAAAGTGCCCCACCATACTCACTGGAAAAAGTGTGCATGGATAGTGCACACAGTAGTGCCACTGGCAATGGCCATGAACCAAGGAAGAGTATCCACATGCAGTTGTCATACTGTTGCATACAATATACATATATATGTACACATATGTATATACACATACATATGTACATGTATATGCACGCTACATGTGGACAAACAATGATGATGATAATAAAAAATAAAATTAAAAAAGAGGTTAAAAAATGTGTATACAATATACATAAAAAACGCACCTAAAAAGTGTACATATATATATATATATATACATATATACACAATACTCATAAAAAAGAGCTTTCAGGTACAGTGTTCAAATCACTGCCTGCAAAGCGTGGATGTGCAGAATATATATCAAAAAACAGTTTTAGTTAGAGCATCCCCAAATCAATGGAATTTGATAGATACATAATTGAATCGTGTTGTACCACATTGCATAGTATTTACTGTTAATAATAAATATATGTTAAAATGTATTAAAACCCAATAATGTGGCAAACTAAATAAAAAACCCAAAACAGACCCCTTTCTACAGTTTAAAAGCCCCAGCACACCCACACTCCTACAGGTCTAAATGTGTTAAACACTGAACCTTACTAGGATACACAAATGCACTTCGCAGTACCATCAAATTGCGGTGCACACTTCCATATAGACCTCTTAGGACCTCTACCTCGACCTCTACCTCAATGACAAGACCATTTAACCCACTCTGAAACAGTCCCCATATGAGACTTAATAATGCTGCAGAAGGCTACATGGATCCCTAACTGCCCTTCAACACACCCCTTTCTACCCCTATTTTGAAGGCTATGGCTGCGGTGCCCTACTAACATGTATTTGTACTCAAGAAGTTTAATATTCCCTATTGCTGCAGAAATCAGTGAATAGGTCTGCAAACTATATGCTAAAGATGCGACTCAATACTCAAGCACTAGCCCCAGACCTAGCTGCCCCTCTGCCCCAACTGCAAATCTCAGACCAGATTATGTAGTTCTATTTCTTCGTTTAGGCCCTTGGGAGCCATGGTGTCCAAGGTAAAGATCCAATAGGCTTCCCTTTTGCATAGAAGCTGGTACTTTTTTCCGTTATCTAGCTCATTTGGCATAGCCTCAATGCCAAAGACCCTAAGACCTTCAATGCTACTACCATGAGCCTCTTTGAAGTGCCTGGGTACGGAGTATTTGTCTTTTTTCGTCAAGATATTGCTCCTGTGCTCATTCATCCTTGTTCTCATCTGTCTTGACGTACGACCAATATAGAGGTGGCCACAAGGGCACAAAAGCCCGTATATGACATATGCGGTCCCACAATTGATGAACTGTTTGATCTTGTGTAGTTTGCCATCGGCACCTATTAGTTCTTTCTTTCTATGGTGCATATATAGGCAGTTCCCACAGTTCGTGACCCCACATCTATAATTCCCCTTTTGGTCGAATAACGTCGTCCAAGGATTGTTGGGGCCTTTAGTTCTAGTTTTCTTTATCCTGCTTGGGGCAATAAAACTCTTGAGATCTTTTGGTCTCCTAAAGATTATATTCGGGCGCTGAGGGAGATGCGTCCTCAAAATAGGGTCTGATTCCAGAATCTTCCAGTTCTTTTTTACAATTTTCTGTATTGCACTTGCTTTGTTATTGAACCTAGTGCAAAACCGAACCTGTAAAAGCTCATCCCCCTGGGGTACCACCTTTTTTATTTTTATTTCCTCCATCTCAGTGTTGTCATATTGCACGAGATACTTCTGGAAGGCTTCTTCTAAATGTTCGTCCGTAAACCCCTTCTCTTTGAATTTGTTTCTGAGGACTGCACTTTGTTCTTCATAATCCTGTTTGAGGGTACAGGTGCGCTTCAGTCTACAGAATTGACCAAAGGGGACATTGCGGATCCATTGTGGATGGTGGTGGCTACGGGCATGAAGGTAAGAATTTCCAGCACTTGGTTTAAAGTGGGTTTTTGAGTAGATTTTCCCTTCATCGTCTGACCGTAATTCCAGGTCTAGAAAGACTAAGGAAAAGTCGTCCACCACATGTGTAAAAGAAATCCCAAAGGGATTCTCTGCACAATGTTTTAAGAAGCCCTCTAGATCCTCATCAGTTCCACCCCAAATGATAAGAATATCATCAATGTACCTTGAGTACAAGATTAAATTCCCGCCGAATGGGTTATTGGCCCAGATGTAGTTTTGTTCCCAGTACCCCATGAACAGATTTGCATAGCTTGGGGCAAATCTAGCCCCCATTGCTGTGCCCTTGACTTGCCTATAGAATCCGTCCATAAAGGTAAAGTAATTATGCGTCAGCGTAAATTCGATGCAATCATATAGAAACTGGGCTTGTGTCGGGTTGTACAGACGTGTATCGGCCAGATAATACTCCACTGCTCTTAACCCAAATTCATGCTGTATGGAAGTGTACAGAGATGCCACATCCAGGGAAAGCCATCTGTAGCCTTTCTCCCATGTATATGAGCTCAGGATCTCCAAGGCGTGGCCTGAATCTTTAATATAGGATGGTAGGTTCGTGACAAGTCCTTGAAGGAAATAGTCTATGTAACATCCCAGGTTACTAGTGAGGCTATCTATTCCAGCTATAATCGGTCTACCCGGGGGTTTCTCCAGATTCTTGTGGATCTTCGGAATATGGTAGAAGTGGGGTACTACAGGATGTTTAGGAAGTAAGAAAAAATACTCGTTTTTGATGATAACATTGTTGGCAAGTGCTTTATCTACAAGTGTTTTAAGCTCAGTACTATAGAGGGCCGTAGGGTCCCAAGTCAGTTTCTCATAGGTACTTTTGTCTCCAATGAGTCTTGATGCTTCGTCCACATACTGGTCCTTATCCTGTATAACCAGACCTCCGCCTTTGTCAGCGTACGTCAAGACAGATGAGAACAAGGATGAATGAGCACAGGAGCAATATCTTGACGAAAAAAGACAAATACTCCGTACCCAGGCACTTCAAAGAGGCTCATGGTAGTAGCATTGAAGGTCTTAGGGTCTTTGGCATTGAGGCTATGCCAAATGAGCTAGATAACGGAAAAAAGTACCAGCTTCTATGCAAAAGGGAAGCCTATTGGATCTTTACCTTGGACACCATGGCTCCCAAGGGCCTAAACGAAGAAATAGAACTACATAATCTGGTCTGAGATTTGCAGTTGGGGCAGAGGGGCAGCTAGGTCTGGGGCTAGTGCTTGAGTATTGAGTCGCATCTTTAGCATATAGTTTGCAGACCTATTCACTGATTTCTGCAGCAATAGGGAATATTAAACTTCTTGAGTACAAATACATGTTAGTAGGGCACCGCAGCCATAGCCTTCAAAATAGGGGTAGAAAGGGGTGTGTTGAAGGGCAGTTAGGGATCCATGTAGCCTTCTGCAGCATTATTAAGTCTCATATGGGGACTGTTTCAGAGTGGGTTAAATGGTCTTGTCATTGAGGTAGAGGTCGAGGTAGAGGTCCTAAGAGGTCTATATGGAAGTGTGCACCGCAATTTGATGGTACTGCGAAGTGCATTTGTGTATCCTAGTAAGGTTCAGTGTTTAACACATTTAGACCTGTAGGAGTGTGGGTGTGCTGGGGCTTTTAAACTGTAGAAAGGGGTCTGTTTTGGGTTTTTTATTTAGTTTGCCACATTATTGGGTTTTAATACATTTTAACATATATTTATTATTAACAGTAAATACTATGCAATGTGGTACAACACGATTCAATTATGTATCTATCAAATTCCATTGATTTGGGGATGCTCTAACTAAAACTGTTTTTTGATATATATTCTGCACATCCACGCTTTGCAGGCAGTGATTTGAACACTGTACCTGAAAGCTCTTTTTTATGAGTATTGTGTATATATGTATATATATATATATATGTACACTTTTTAGGTGCGTTTTTTATGTATATTGTATACACATTTTTTAACCTCTTTTTTAATTTTATTTTTTATTATCATCATCATTGTTTGTCCACATGTAGCGTGCATATACATGTACATATGTATGTGTATATACATATGTGTACATATATATGTATATTGTATGCAACAGTATGACAACTGCATGTGGATACTCTTCCTTGGTTCATGGCCATTGCCAGTGGCACTACTGTGTGCACTATCCATGCACACTTTTTCCAGTGAGTATGGTGGGGCACTTTTGATCTCTCCCCCCCCCCCCCCCCCCCCCCCCCCCCCCTGTGTATTGCTTCATGCGTTTGCACTAATTCCCCTTGGCATAGCATAGTCCCAGTAACACACTGTGTGGGTGTTCCTTTTTAGAGGCTTAGGTGGAGAGGGGGTACACCGATGCCCCCCCACACTAAGCCGCTATGTATGGGCGCGCATGCGCGGTAATAGCCCGTAGAGTAGAGGAGCGCAGGCGCAGTGGAGGTATATATAGCTCCATCAGGTTCAGGGCCGCTGTATGAGCGAGGCTTAGTTAGACCGGAAGTCGCGGGTGGAGCGCATGCACACCCGCGTTTCCGGGATATGGCTCACTCTAGTGTCTTTGGTTTGTGGCCAGTCTGGGAACGAGGTGTGGTCCGTCCGGAAGTCGCGGGTGGAGTGCAAACACACCTGCGCTTCCGGGATATGGCCTGTTGTAATACCATAATGCTTTGGCCTGTTTGAGAACGAGGCGTGGTTCGACCGGAAGTTGCGGGTGGAACGCAAATACACCCGCACTTCCGGTCCGGAGTCGCCAGCCATCCAGTCACTGAAGGGATTCACTGGATCGATGGGGAACACGCCGGCTAAGGACCTAGACAAGATGAGTAGACCCTTCATGTCCTGAGAAGCCTTGGGGTCTTGGGGGATCTATTGGAGGACCATTGGATTGTTGTATATAGAGGTACCTTTCATACTCATATGCACCCTTTTCTAACTGTATGGGAGGGCCTACGAGGAGGAGGGGATGGGGGGAGGGGGTAAGTGCCCGACCACGCCCACCCATTTACCCCATAAAAGAAGAGAGTTGATTAGAATGGGGGGAGACAAGACTATTGCCCACTTGTAGGCTCTGATGAAAGGGGTACTCCCCTGAAACGCGTCAGCCATTCACTGAGGAACCATCAGGTCCTCCCGGTGTTCAAGAATCGTGACTGAAAGCAGTGGACGTGTGCATCCATCCATGTTTTTGCCTATACCGTGTACTCGTTTGTGGGTATTTCCAGATACCATCCAAGCTCTTCTGTAAAGGCATAAAGAAAGGAGCAGCATGAAGGCCAAAAACTGATCAGCCAAGGAAACGTAATGTGCGGCAGATCTTGTCTTCCCATCCCCCATCGGAAGATGTCCAATGGTGCCATCAGCTTACCCCTGGTGGGACAGCCATCTACATTATGGAGGTCAGACTCTACATCTGATGTGGAAACAAAGCCACGGAACTCCCCTATGCATTTACTGGTATGCAGAAAACTTGACAGCACTCCAGCTGTGGTGACACTACAAATCCCATTCTGCCTCTAGCAGTCATGCCTGTGATTGTCAGGGTCTTGCAATGTCTCATGGGGCTTGTAGTTGCTCCACAGCTGGAGGGCCGAGGGTGGTGCCTACCCCTGCTCTGAACTGAGGAGTCCAAACTTTGATATTTACCTGTAACAGAAGATAGTTTTGTTTGCTGGAGAGCTGTAAGGCTCAGCATCTGCCTGGTGGAGGTTCTCTGCAGGTTTGGGGTCTACATTTCTGTACATTGGTGGTTTGGTCTTCTCAGTCCTGAAAAGTACAAATCGATTATAGGAAACACCACTTGGGAGGTGCCCGATCTGTCCCAAATTCTGCAGCAGGGCAGTGACCCAAAACATAGCCACAGTCCTAAAGAACGATATTCTGTTTCAATGTATTGAATTTTCAGGGTAAACAGGACCCGGTTTGCCCATGCAGGGGCGGAGCTACAGTCACATGTGTAAAAAAAAAAAAAAAAGCACGATCTTCAGTAAAAGGATCCAGGAGGAGATGATTTGGCACATTCAAAACCCTGATCTTAATTATCCAAGATGAACTAAAGACTGACACCGAGAACCTAAATCCATAGAACTTCAGAGCTTCTCCTAAATGTTTGGCACAACCAACCGGCCGTGTCCCTCAGACTGCAGATCTGATGCTGCTTGAAAGCCAGAGGGACACTGAATATTTGATTTTAATGTGTGGGTTTTTTAATATGTATGTATGTATGTATCCATATATATATATATATATCCGTGTTTCCTCGAAAATAAGACATCCTCCGAAAATAAGACCTACTTACAGTTTTGCCTCTCGTTGTAATATAAGACCTCCCCGATAATAAGGCATCCACCGAGCATACTGTAAGGTACCCCCCGAACATAAGGCATCTGACTCTAGACTCTTGTAGGGTAGCGGCAGGCACCGCCGCACAGCTCACTGATTGGCCGCAGCTGTTCAGGCAGTGCGAGGTCTCTTCAAATCAGTGAGCTGCGGCGGGCTCCCAGGATGACGAGCGACGTCCCTGATGTTGCGCAGGGGAACGTCGCACGTCAGAGAGCCCGTGCCGCTGCTGCCAGACACAGGAGTCGGGAGTCAGGCACATTGGAGACACAGGAGTCGGGCGCTTTGTGTGTTATCTCGCCGCCACAGGGGTGACTGAGGTGTGGGGGGGATGTCTGGTGAAGGTGGGAGGGGGGAGAGACTAAACTGTCCACTGGCACAGGGGTGGGGGGAGGGGGCTTAAAATGACACATGGTGGATTTGAGGGGGGGGGGGAATCAAATCGGCACAGGAGGATCAGAAAGGGGGAATCAAAATGGCACAGGAGGTTCTAAAATGGTAATCCCCCCCTCTGATCCAAATAAGACATCCCCTGAAAATAAGACCTAGCGCATCTTTGGGAGCAAAAATTAATATAAGACACTGTCTTATTTTCGGGGAAACAGGGTATATAATACATTATATATTTCTCGCAGGAATTTTTCACCACTAACTTTTGCACCCAACTAGACCTCCGATACAAAATGTCAAAGTTCACTGAGATTTGTATCTTGCTTTCTTTTTGCAAGATCCAGTGACGTACACTGTAGTGACTCTCACTGGTTTTGTATAACAATCCACAGCTCCCTGTAAAAGCAAAATACTGGTCTTTTCTTCTTTGCAGAGTTTCACTGCTACCGTTGCGCCCCCCCCCCCCCCCCCCCCCCGGGTAGCGGAGTCTGGCCACCCCGTACACCCATAACGCTGCAAGAGAGCAAAAGCTAGACATGCTACATGCAAGACGGGTATCTAGGGGTATGGGGGGCTTCAGGTAGAAGTCATACCCGCTATTGCAGTCTGGCTCTCTGTAGCCTCAGGTGTAGATAAAATCGCTAGTTGCGACTGACGCTCTTCACACGGGCGGTTCCTAGTTTAATCGTCACGGATTGTGTGTTTTGCAGTTACCAGATCTGGTCCCTCAGCTCGGGTCCCTCTATCAGCTCATGGAGACGCGGGTGAAGACTCTGAATAAAATGTCCCGACTGAATGGAAAGCTTTATCTCCTCATCACACAGGTGAGATGACGGGTCTGGGAGGGGGGTGTCGGGTTTTTCACCCTATCGGGTATCTGATCCATTGTACGGACATGGCGAGGGAAAGGGGTATAGGGGGGCGGTCCTATGCCGTTTTATTTTCCGGTTCTGATGGGTTATTTTTGTTTTGCTGTAGGTGGCCACATCTGAGATCTCGCAGAGGATACAAGCCAACCAGGAGGCCCAAGTCGTGTATGAGGAAGGTGAGTTCCATGTAAAGACCAACAAAGATTGGCTGCATGCGGCTGTAAGCAGGGGGTGCAGGGTACGTTCGGCTGTAATCTCCCGCCTAGGACTTGCAGGTGCAGTTTGCAGCCTGATCAATGCACATCTGAGTGGTGCTGGTGTCCGGGGGGGGGGGGGGGGGGGGTGCACTGCCCCTAATGCATGTGACTCCGATATGAATACATTGCATGTCTATTCACTTGTGTATCATGGGGGGAGGAGATATAGGCTGACGCACTGTAATAAGACGTTGTTGTTTTTGTGTTGCAGAGTCTTCAGATGAGTCTGGAGAGGAGCAGAAAACCGACTCTGATGTGAGTATATTAGCGTTTTGTTCTCCCATTGCTGTGAAAACGCAGAAAATTCTTCCTGAAACCACTGAAATGTGACTTGCGGGCAGTTATACACAGTACAGCCCTGGGTTGAAGAAGAGTATTGTAGCAAAAGCTGTGTGGCTGTTTTTTATTTTAATTTTTTTGACACGCCCCCTGGGTGCCTCCCTTATAGCCCTCCCCCATATCAGGGGTCCTATAGTGATTGACCTCTTCTACATTGGAGAAATCACTCTTGGCTTAAAGCGGTGTTCCAGCTGGGGGGAGGGGGGACTAAAATTAAAGAAGTCCAGCCTGAGCTCATTGGTTGGGCTTCTCCTATGGGTCACAGGCGTGCAATTCTTTTTTTTTTTTTTTCCTCCGACTTCGATATGACTTTTAATATAAGGACACTTGCCTGTCCAGGGAGCCCACAATGTTGGCACCCCAGCCAATTTTTCGGATCAGCTCTGGAGTGCTATCGCCGCCATTCCTGGTAAGGGAACCCGGCAGTGAAGCCTTTTGGCTTTACAGCTGGTACACTACTGCACCTGCGCGCTGGGCTTTATAACTGGCCTGGTGGAGGAAGGAGGGGCGCTGAACTTCTAGGAGATGACGGCGGCGCATTCTCCCGGAAGTGGGGGAACATGTCAAACGAGTACCCATCCCCCTCCTCCCCCCCTGAAAGGTGCCAAATATGGCACCGGAGGGGGAAGGAAGCAGGTCGGCATAAAACGTTTGGGTGGAACTCCGCTTTAAATTTTAAAATGGGTCGGAGTTGGATGGAGGTACAGGGGGGGGAGAAGTACAGGGGGAGGATGGAAGTTGGATGTACGGTGGGGAAGAGGGGTACTGTGGGGGGGGGGATGCTAAACAGGTGTAAGAAGGGGGTTTAGGGGGAGGATGGGAGTTGGACTGGCAGGGAGAAGTAGGTGGTACAGGGGGGAGGATGGGAATACAAAGGGGGTGGGTTGTAGTTGGATGGGGGTACTGGGGGAGGGGGAGCTAATCGAGTGAAAGAAGGGTGTACAGGGGTAGGATGGGGGTTGGCTGATGGGGAGAAGTAGGGGTACAGGGATAACGGGAGTTAAGGGGGGGGGGAGAAGGGAGGACTGGAGTTGGGTGAAGGGTTCACAGGGGGTGGAATGGGAGTACCGGGGGGGTTGGAGTTGGGGAGGAATGGGGGTGTTGGAGTTGGGTGGGGGGGGGGGGTACAGGGGGAAGGGAAGGACTGGAGTTAAGTGGGGGGGTTTACAGGGGGTGGAATGGGGGTACTGGGAGTACCGGGGGTTGGGTGGGGAAGGAATGGGGGTATTGGAATTGGGAGGGGGTGGGGTATACAGGGGGAGGATGGGAATTGGGCGGACAGCGTTGGCCTTTAAGTTTTTTTAATTACAGTTGTAAAAATTCTCTTCATTAATTAGGATAATTGGGAGGAAGATGAGGAGGATGATGAAGAATCGGAGTCATCGGGAGATTCTGAGGAGGACATGAACGTGGACAAAGTAAATGGTGATTCTGATGGAGATCCGGGGAATGAAAGCGAAGAAGAATAGCGGTTTCCCTGTAGAAGGGACGATTGTTCTATAATGCCCAAACTGGCCGGCCCGTCACTCTGCAGACTCTTGGCAGCGGTGCCGATGGACGCGGTGCCGTCGGCGAGATTTGGGAGTCAGACCAACCTACAGAATGTTTAACCACATTTGCCTTTTCACTGAGAATCCCATCCGCCCTCCCGGTTCCAAACCTCTCAACAACTAGTCCGACCCATCCTCCGATGTTTCATCCATAACCTTCGGTTCATTTCCGTGTACATTTCTGCTGTCATTTCTACTTTCTTTATATTTTTTTGTTCCCTTCCATGTGACGCCTCCAATGGTGTTCTTGGGTTTCATTTTGGTTAGTTGGCGGCATATTTGGTAACAAACCAATTTTGCGGGAAATGGCGAAATTTCTCAGACATTTCATGATTGTTCCTCGGCCTCCATAGAAAGGAACTGAACAAACTTTTTTTCAAGCAGCCCAAAACCATGAATTTATCTTTTTTATTTTTCGGTCACAAATTTAAGCCAATCGAGCGTGGAATTCAGTCGCTGACCGATCACCCCTTGTCCATTCTCCAACTATTTAATTTTTACTGTTTTTCTGATTTTTACATATAAATCCGTTTCATTGGCGCTTTTTTTTTTCTTTTTCTTGTGCATTTATTTTTAAAAATGAGTAAACAGACTTCGGTTTCTTTTTTTTATTTTTAAATTAAGCCTGTACATTTCTGAAAATGGCCATCGATCCTTGCGGTGTAAAATAAACCTTCAAAAAAAAAAAATTTCCTTCCCCCTTTAAGGCAATTTTTTTTTTTTCCTTCAGCCATTCTGGTTTCATTTTTTGTTTTTTTTTGAAAGGCTGAATTTGTGTTTTTATTTTTAAGAGGCAACTGCAGTTGTTTGTATAACCTCCAGGATATAATGTACAGTATATTTGTCTATAAAGCTGTTAATGGCCTCGTTAATAACACCACCTTTGTAAAGTGAATAAAAAAATCTACTTCTCCTTTGTCCTGTGTTGGTGTTGTGAAGATCACATGGTCACCTGTTTGCTGATGGGATCCAATCGCATCTCTTCGTTTTGCACCTCCAAAAGTTCATTTTGTTGAACAAAAATGTTTTCCAGCGTCTTTCTCGTTGAAGGATTATATTGAAGCTTTCAAAAAAGGAATACCGTATCTATCGGCGTATAACACGCACCTTTGCCCCCTTAAAATCGGGGGTGCGTGTTATACGCCGATACCCCCAAAAGAGTGACAAATGACAAGAGCCGCTGAAAAATAGCGAGCGCTGCCGAAAAAAACCGAATTGCGGCCGAAAAAAAAACGAAGTGGCGCCGGAAAAGACCGAGCCGACTGTTTGGCTCTGCTCGTAGTCCCGCCTCCCTGCGCTCGCTCCGGAAACGGCAGGGAGGCGGGACCGCGAGCGGAGCCCAACAGTCGGCTCGGTCTCTTTCGGGGGCGCACGAGACAGATCGTCTCGGCGGCGGGAAATTTTAAACCCGGACGAGACTGAAAATAACGCTTAAATGTGTTTTTTTTTTTTTTTTTTTTTCCCCCCTAAACTTCCCTCCTAAACTTGGGGTGCGTGTTATACGCTGATAAATACGGTACATTTCACAAGTTGTGATCACACGGGGAATATTGCATTGTAAGGCTCCAGCATGTCTTTCACAAAAAATCAATCTATTGGCCTCTGTAAAGCAGGGACGACTGCACATCGATCAAAATTCGGGGGTCTCTGCTGAACCTGGCCGGCCTTAGCTGTGGTGTCCTTTGCTTTATCCTGGGAGAATTTTTCACTCAGCACTGAAGGGGGGGGATGGGTGCTGCTGCCTCTTCCTGTGCTGATGGACAGACCAAGTGCTCAGTGCATGATCTAAACCAGTGATGGTGAACCTCGGCCCCCCAGATGTTTTGGAACTACATTTCCCATGATGCTCTGGCACTCTGCAGTGTAGTTGAGCATTATGGGAAATCTAGTTCCAAAACACCTGGGGTGCCGAGGTTTGCCATCACTGACCTTAAAGCGGTGTTCCGGACAAAATTATACTTTTTAAATAAAAATACCCCTATAATACAAGCTTAATGTATTCTAGTAAAGTTAGTCTGTAAACTAAGGTCTGTTTTGTTAGTTTTTAGCAGTAGTTTGTTATTTTTATAAACTTGCAGCAGGCCGTGGCCATCTTAATTGTGGGCATCTGAAGCCAGACTGTATTTCTTCCTGGATCTTATCCTTGCAGATCTCGTACATGCTCAGTGCAGTGTAATAGGTTTCAGGTCGGGTTTCCATAGCAACGGCAGTGTCGGAGGAAGTTGCTGCCCCTTCCCAGGAGGCATTGCAAACAGGAAATGATGCGATGGGCAATGGGATAATGAATACAGCAGATATACAGTCTGTGCTGAAAAAAAAAATATCCAATTTGTTTACAGTGCACAGTCTAGTGAGGGATGCTGAAGAGTTGTAAAAGTGGGTGGAACTCCACTTTAACATCTAGGTTGGATGAGAGAATTTTTAGGATGGTATGAAAATTAGCAAAAGTTTTAGAAGCGGCTTTGGGTTTTTTTTTGTTTGCCCTCCCTGGGGCAACTTAATTGGTAATGAATATTATTGAAGTAACTTATTTTATATCAAAACCCTTAATCATTTTAGGAGGAGGCACCTGTTGACAAGGGCTTGGAGACACTTTCTAAAACCTTGTGTTCTCGGGCCCTGCTTTGCATCCTGGCCAAGACACTATTTGGAAACGGCTCCTCCCACCTAGCACCGAAAACGCATGAGCCACATTATAACAGTACAGACGCAGGCAGTAGCCCCTCAGTATTTGTGTCCTCTGGCCAGTCGGGAACAATTTTTTTGTTTTACCAGGTCTACGTGCTAGGGGCCTCCCGGTGGTCGTATCCCAACAGGGGCAGTACTCCTGGGGGGATAGGAATGTGCTCAGGTCACCCTTGGACCAGGTAAGCGGGTCTAGATGAAAATTTGAAGGGGCCACCTCTCCCTGGTTTGGCGTGTAGCCTCAGTAAAGGTTCCTGTTGGTGTAGTCTGGAGCTGAGGGCCCAGTTAGCCATCTTGGTACACCCTAATGCGTCCAGAAAATCTGGGTGTATGGCTGGGATTACAGCAGCAGAGAGAAGCCCTTATGCTATACAGGTGGCAGTTATGCTCCACCTATTCCATATAAAAGGGTGGAGGCAAAGCATGGCATCCGGTGACATTTCAGGTGAGCCAGCATGGAGGAAGCAGGTCTTGAAGCCCCATCAGCTGATGATGGCCCTAAGGTAAGAAAACAGGGGGCTAGGTTGTGCTTTATTTTTATTTCCCCCCTCCTGTGGTGGGGGCACAGGGTGTTTTATTTTATGCATAGTGGCCTCAGTGGCTGGGTCTCACTGATTAGTGCCAGTTCCGGTGTTGGGTGCTTTCCGAACTAGCCACGGGTTATTTGCTTATATGTCTGTTATCTCAGGGGAATTAATTGGCATCCTTTACCACAGTGGTTCTCAACCTCAGTCCTCAAGTACCCCTAATGGGTTATGTTTTGGGAACTTCCCTTGGACATGCCTGATCTAAAGTCTGGCCTGTGTTCTGGTTTAATGTGGCCCCCCCAGGGCCGCAAAAGAGATGCTGGATTTATGGGCTCTGCTTCGGAGGGGGTGGGGCGAGTGCTGGCAGTATACATACAGGAGAATCTACTGTTCACATGGTTTCCCATGTAATAGGAAGTCCCGTCTCCTGGGCTGGCATTGGACTGTTCTGTCTATCATAGGAGGCGGGACTTTGTATAAAAATAAAACCACCCTGCTTTGCATACCCTTCTGATGCCAGTTTTCCTTGGAGTTGCCATTTTCATCAAGGGTGTTGCCAGGGCCAAGAGTATTTTGCGCTAACAAAAGAAACCTCGGGTTTGCCTGAGACGGGTTCCATTGGTTACTCCCAGATCTCAACCACCAAAGCTCTGCTCAAACCTGGCATCCCGTTTTCCGGCAAAACCTGGTTGATGCCAGCAAATGGGTGAATCTGTTATCCTTTGCAGACGTTCGATGAATGAATACCTGGGGCTGCAAGCTCGAGTTCTTCTCTCAGCTCCTTGCTTTTGTTTTCCGTCCCGGCACAGGAAAGCAGATCTTCAAGCAGCCCTTTAGGGTTTTCTGCACTATTGGGTACCCACCGGGTACTTAAACCCCCTTTCTAACCAGACCAATTTTCAGCTTTCGGTGCTCTCACACTTTGAATGACAATTACTCAGTCATGCAACACTGTACCCAAATGAATTTTGTGTCTTTTTTTTTTTCACACAAATAGAGCGTTCTTGTGGTGGTATTTAATCACTGCTGTTTTTTATTTTTTGCGCTATATTTCAAAAAATACAGAAAATTCAGTAAAAAAAAAATCCTTTGTGTCCATTAAAAATTATTGGTGAGTATTGCACAGTGGTGGCAGTCACTGACCGCGCTGTGGGCACTACACATCCAGCCTGCAGCACTGGTCCCGTCTCTTCCCCCTCTCAGCTTCTCCCCTCTCTGTACCGATCGGTACAGAGAGGGGAGGGAGGAACCGGCTTCATGACGTGTCTGTTGTTCCTGAGTGCGTGCCCCAGGGGGAGCGGGAGCAAGTTTCTGGGAGGACGTCCACCCAGGATAAGCCGACCGCGCTGTAGCCGTCTTTCAGCTATGGCCCGGTCGGCATGTGGTTAATTGCCTCCGTCTCTGTCAGGATGGATTCAGGTTTTCTACCCTGACCTGTTCACAGCTTCCAAGTTAATGGAGGGCATGTATCTTCACTTATCTGGCTCTGGGGGGGGGGGGGGGGCACAAAATATCTTCATTAAGGCCCAGAAAAATCTGCAGGGAATCCCAGTCGTTCGTCACCTCCTTATCAGGGAGACTTTCTAACCTCTGTGGACATCAATGGTGTGTACTTGCCTGTCCACCGTTTTTCCAGTGCATCATTGGTTCCTTTGGTTCCTCTGAGGGGCTCTAGCACTTTCGATTTGTGGCCTCACCATTCAGCCTATCCTCTGCATATCAAGTGTGCTCGCTCCTTGGGCATCCCCATTGTGGTCTATCTGGATGAGCTGTTGAGGGAAGCAGTGGAGACAATTCCTGTCTGACCACGTGACTTGAACAGTTCAGACCTTGTAAAAGTTGGGCTTGGTCTTTAACCACTTCATTACCTGCCCATGTACATGTGACGCCCACAAGGTGGATCTCCCATCCTGGGTGGGCGTCATATGACGTCCTACCATTCCCGGCCGCCTAGGGGGTGCGCCTGCAGTGTCGCTCGGGACTGGGTGCGCGTGTCCGGCGGCCGCGATGTCCGCCGGGCACCCGCGATTGCCCGTTAAAACAGCGGGACTGTGGAGCTGTGTGTGTAAACACACAGCTCCACGTCCTGTCAGTGGCGAGGAGACCGATCATGTGTTCCCAGTACGGAGGATCACTGATCGGTCTCCTCCCCTTGTGTGTCCCCTCCCCCTACAGTTAATCACTACCTTAGGGAACATATTAACCCCCTGCAGCGCCCCCTAGTGTTAACCCCTTCCCTGCCAGTCACATTTACACAGTAATCACTGCAATTTTATAGCAACGATCGCTGTGTGAATGTGAATAGTCCCAAAAATGTGTCAAAAGTGTCCGCCGCAATGTCGCAGTCACGAAAAAAAAGTCAGATCGCCGCCATTACTAGTAAAAAAAAAAAAATAAAAAATGCCGCAATGTCGCAGTCACGAAAAAAAAGTCAGATCGCCGCCATTACTAGTAAAAAAAAAAAATGCAATAAATCTATCCCCTATTTTGTAGACGCTATAACTTTTGCGCAAACCGATCAATATACGCTTATTGCGTTTTTTTTTTTTTTTTTTTGCCAAAAATATGTACAAGAATATGTATCAGCCTAAATGGAGTAAAAAAATTGTTGTTTTTTTTTTTTTAAATGGGATATTTATTATAGCAAAAAGTAAAAAATATTGTGTTTTTTTTTTCAAAATTGTCGCTCTGCTTTTCTTTTGTTTATAGCGCAAAAAATTTAAACCGCAGAGGTGATCAAATACCACCAAAAGAAAGCTCTATTTGTGGGGAAAAAAAGGACGTCAATTTTGTTTGGGTGTCGTGTCGCACGACCGCGCAATTGTTAGTTAAAGCGACGCAGTGCCGAATCGCAAAAAGTGCTCTGGTAAGGAAGGGGGTAAAATCGCCCAGGGTTGAAGCGGTTAAACCTTCAGATGGCAGTGCTGGAACTGGCTGCTTGGAGAGCCCTTAGGCTGCTTTCACATTTAAAGCGCCAGCCGTTGGCACTAAAGCACTGCTTTTTGGCTGCTAGCAGGGTGCCTTTTACCCCCCCAAAAAAGGGTAAAAAGTCCAGTTGTGCGTCGGTTTGAAAGCGCTGCCCATTCATTCCAATGGGCAGGGTGTTTTGGGAGCGTTAAATACAGCGTTCCCAACCCGCCCCAAAGATGCTGCTTACAGGACTTTTCAGGACGTCCTTTAAGCGCGGTGCGCCCCAGTGTGAAAGGACACATTGGAATGAATGGGAGGCGGTTTTCCAGCGCTAAAGTGCCTGAAAACTGCCCCATTGTGCAGCTGGTTTAAGTCTTTTGCTAGACACACAACTCATTCCAGAGTTTTTCTAAAGGAAAACTTTCTGCTGCCAGCCTTGAATTCTACAGCACAGGAGCTTCCAGATTTGCATGAGATTCTGGGACTGATGGTAGCCTCCTCCCAGGCAGTCCTGTTTGCCCAGTTCCACTCCAAACCCCTACAACTCAACATCCTTACATCTTGGTTCACGTTCAGTCCTTGGACAGGCTTGTTTGCCTGGCACCAGGGCCGGGACAAGGGGTGGGCAGGAGGGGCGACTGCCCCTGGCGCAATGGTTTATTGCAGGGGTGGGGGGGCACCCTAACCCTAAGGGAAAGGGGGGCACAGTTTGGCATCTTTGCCCTGGGCACTGGATGACCTTGTCGCGGCACTGCCTGGCACTGATGATCAGGTTGTCCCTGGCCTGGTGACTCAGAAATACTGTGCTGGGGAAGTCCTTTCTTTGATCTCTTGGAAGATCCCCAGGATGGATATCAGCCTTTCGGGTTGGGAAGAAGTCCAGGACCTTCCGGCCAGCTCCAGTTGATCAGAAGGCGATCGCATTGCCTAGAGTGTCCACCTCACAGCCACTTATTTCATTAGAAGGACTGACTTTGTCATTATTAAAGGGGAACCAGCTTCTCATTCTTCAATTATTACTCTGGCTCAAAGGGCCCATCCGTTCAAAGCTTCTGGTATTAAGGTTTGGGTTCCACCATTTTCTTGCATGGCGCACTCTACAAGATCGGAGTGCTATTTGGGCTTTTTGTCATCAGTCGGCTGTTTTCTAAATCAGTGTTTGTCAACTCCAGTCCTCAAGGCGCCTCAACAGGTCATGTTTTCAGGATTTCCCTCAGATGAAACAGCTGTGATAATTACTAAGGCAGTGAAACTGATCAAATCACCTGTGCAAAATAATGGAAAGCCTGAAAACATGACCTGTTGGGGCGCCTTGAGGACTGGAGTTGAGAAACACTGCTCTAGATATTCAAGGCCCTCAATGAAGTGTCACTGAGTGAACTCCAAGAAATGGATTTTTACATTTTTTTTTTGGTTGTTGGGTTTAGATGCACTCACCAAATTCCCCATCCATTTTAATGTCTGATTCAGGTCACCATCCTCTTGTAAAAACATGTCAAACTTTTGGCCATGTGCAGACTGTCTCACCCCTTTGCTTGTTTAGAGGTTGAAAGAGACGACCACCTTTCCCATTCAAGCCAAAATGACACCTAGTTCTATAGCGCTCCCCCACCACTCCTGTGTCCCCCGCAGGACACCTTGTGCTTCCAGGTGTGGGGGAAGCACGTGGCCTCTTCCCATGATGCAGTGCTCAGATCTAATGGCCACTAGTGGGCTTTACATACATTGTGAGAGTGATCCAGAATGAATGATCTCTTGGCTGTTCTCTATTTGATTAAGGCTACATGTACGTACAAGACCCTGCAGACCATTTGTTGTACCAGGAGCCACCAAACCACCCAGGAAGCCTGTAGAACATTTGCTGTGCCTGGAGTCACCAAACCACCCAGGAAGCCTGTAGAACATTTGCTGTGCCTGGAGCCACCAAACCACCCAGGAAGCCTGTAGACTATTTGCTGTGCCGGGAGCCACCAAACCACCCAGGAAGCCTGCAGACTATTTGCTGTACCTGGAGTCACCAAACCACCCAGGAAGCCTGCAGACCATTTGCTGTGCCTGGAGCCACCAAACCACCCAGGAAGCCTGCAGACCATTTGCTGTGCCTGGAGCCACCAAACCACCCAGGAAGCCTGCAGACCATTTGCTGTGCCGGGAGCCACCAAACCACCCAGGAAGCCTGCAGACCATTTGCTGTGCCTGGAGCCACCAAACCATCCAGGAAGCCTGTAGACCATTTGCTGTGCCTGGAGTCATCAAACCACCCAGGAAGCCTGCAGACTATTTGCTGTGCCTGGAGCCACCAAACCACCCAGGAAGCCTGCAGACCATTTGCTGTGCCTGGAGTCACCAAACCATCCAGGAAGCCTGCAGAACATTTGCTGTGCCTGGAGCCACCAAACCACCCAGGAAGCCTGCAGACTATTTGCTGTGCCTGGGGTCACCAAACCACCCAGGAAGCCTGTAGACCATTTTCTGTGCCTGGAGTCACCAAACCATCCAGGAAGCCTGCAGACCATTTGCTGTTCCTGGAGTCAACAAACCACCCAGGAAGCCTGCAGACCATTTGCTGTGCCTGGAGTCACCAAACCATCCAGGAAGGCTGTAGACCATTTGCTGTGCCTGGGGTCACCAAACCACCCAGGAAGCATGTAGACCATTTGCTGTGCCTGGAGCCACCAAACCACCCAGGAAGCCTGCAGACCATTTGCTGTGCCTGGAGCCACCAAACCACCCAGGAAGCATGTAGACCATTTGCTGTTCTGGGAGCCACCAAACCATCCAGGAAGCCTTCAGACTTTTTGCTGTGCCTGGAGCCACCAAACCATCCAGGAAGCCTGTAGACCATTTGCTTTGCCTGGAGCCACCAAACCACCCAGAAGACCTGTAGACCATTTGCTGTGCCTGGAGCCACCAAACCACCCAGAAGGCCTGTAGACCATTTGCTGTGCCTGGGGTCACCAAACCACCCAGGAAGCCTGTAGACCATTTTCTGTGACTGGAGTCACCAAACCATCCAGGAAGCCTGCAGAACATTTGCTGTGCCCGGAGCCACCAAACCACCCAGGAAGCCTGCAGGCTATTTGCTGTGCCTGGAGTCACCAAACCATCCAGGAAGCCTGCAGAACATTTGCTGTGCCTGGAGCCACCAAACCACCCAGAAGGCTTGTAGACCATTTGCTGTGCCTGGAGCCACCAAACCACCCAGGAAGCCTGCAGGCTATTTGCTGTGCCTGGAGTCACCAAACCATGCAGGAAGCCTGCAGAACATTTGCTGTGCCTGGAGCCACCAAACCACCCAGAAGGCTTGTAGACCATTTGCTGTGCCTGGAGCCACCAAACCACCCAGGAAGCCTGCAGACCATTTGCTGTGCCTGGAGCCACCAAACCACCCAGGAAGCCTGCAGACCATTTGCTGTGCCTGGAGTCAACAAACCACCCAGGAAGCATGCAGACTATTTGCTGTGCCTGGAGTCACCAAACCACCCAGGAAGCCTGTAGACCATTTGCTGTGCCTGGAGCCACCAAACCATCCAGGAAGGCTGTAGACCATTTGCTGTGCCTGGGGTCACCAAACCACCCAGGAAGGCTGCAGACCATTTGCTGTGCCTGGAGCCACCAAACCACCCAGGAAGCATGTAGACCATTTGCTGTTCTGGGAGCCACCAAACCATCCAGGAAGCCTTCAGACCATTTGCTGTGCCTGGAGCCACCAAACCACCCAGAAGGCCTGTAGACCATTTGCTGTGCCTGGAGTCACCAAACCACCCAGAAGGCCTGTAGAACATTTGCTGTTCCTGGAGTCACCAAACCACCCAGGAAGCCTGCAGACTATTTGCTGTGCCTGGAGTCACCAAACCACCCAGGAAGCCTGCAGAACATTTGCTGTGCCTGGAGCCACCAAACCACCCAGGAAGCCTGCAGACCATTTGCTGTGCCTGGAGTCACCAAACCACCCAGGAAGCCTGTAGACCAGGGCTTGACAAATTTGCTTGGAATCTAGGAGCTAAAAAAGTTAGGAGCCAGGTTTTCTTTTTTCTTTTTTTTAACGACATGGAGACGAGTGAGGGGGGAAGATGGCCCCGCCCGTCTCCAAGTCATTGCAGGGCAGAAGCGACTTCAAATCGTCACTTCTGCCCATAGCTCTTAAAAAGGGAAATTTTTTTTTCTTTTCAAATGGCAATTATTATTTTCTTTTGCATTTTAGTGTAAATATGAGATCCGAGGTCTTTTTGACCCCCCAGATCTCATATTTAAGAGGTCCTGTCATGCTTTTTTCTATTGAATGAATGAATGAATGAATAACTTATATAGCGCTACAATGCGAACTGAATCGCCTCAAGGGGTGTTTACATTCCTTGTAATAGGAATAAAAGTGACACAATTTTTTTTTTTTTTTCAAAAGAACAGTGAAAAAAGTTAAAATAAATAAAAAAAAAAAATAATAATAATTTTAAACGCGCCCGTCCCGCCGAGCTTGTTTGCAGAAGAGTAGCGCCCGCATATGAAAGCGGTGTTCAAACCACACATGTGAGGTATCGCCGTGATCGGTAGAGCGAGAGCAATAATTCTAGCCCTAGACATCCTCTGTAACTCAAAACATGCAACCTGTAGAATTTTTTTAAATGTCACCTATGGAGATTTTAAAGGGTAAAAGTTTGTCGCCATTCCACGAGTGGGCAAAATTTTGAAGCGAGACAAGTTTGGTATCAATTTACTCGCCGTAACATTATCTTTCACAATATAAAAAAAAAAAAAATTGGGCTAACTTTACTGTTGTGTTATTTTTTAATTAAAAAAAGTATTTTTTCCCAAAAAAGTGCGCTTGTAAGTCCGCTGCCCAAATACGGTGTGACAGAAAGTATTGCAACGACCGCCATTTTATTCTCTAGGGTGTTAGAAAAATAAATATATATAATGTTTGGGGGTTCTAAGTGAAGGAGATAGGCGGGCAGTGAAAACAAACAGCTCCATTAGCATTGCTGGGTGTCATACCAACGGCCACCACAAGAGGGTGCCAGATTATAGAAGGTACCATAGGACTGCACAAGGGCGCAAAGCCGGGGCCTCAATTACCGGCCGGCGCGGCCCATCGCGATCGCGCGCGCGGGGGGGGGGGGGGGTGCACTAAGAAAACATGATACCCCCAGCTGTGCTGCCCAGGCGCCAGGTCGCTAATTCTAGTCGCCAATGCGACCTGGCGCCTGGTATTCGTCGAGCACTGCTGTAGGCCATTTGCTGTTCCTGGAGTCACCAAACCATCCAGAAGGCCTGTAGAGCAGGGGTGTTAAATTAATTTTCATAATGGGCTGCATCAGCATTATGGTTGCCCTCAAAAAATTGGTTGTATCTGATAGATGTCCAGAGCATCCTATCATCTCCTTGCATGAGATGTCAAGAGCCTCCCTTAGATCACAGTGGATAGTGCAAAAAGTTCAGGGTCTGGAGGAGGACTGGATTCTGCTGCCAGATTCTGCTGAATGCTGAGACCAGAGGAGACGGAGATGAGGGGGTGCTGCGGCTGCACAGCGAAGCGCAGGATCTGTAGGAAGGAGTTCTGTCCTCTCTGCTGCCTACTGCTGGGATAGGGGTGGGGACAGAAGAGGAGCCTCTCTTGCGGCTGCATGGAGAAGAGCAGGATTTGGTGGAGGAGTTCTGTCCTCTGTGCTGAGACAAGGTGGGGGTGGAGACGAGGGGTTGCCGGACAGGTGTGAGGGCCTGGCCATTTCACCAAATCACACAGGAAGCCTGCAGACCATTTTCTGTGCCTGGAGCCACCAAATCACTTTTTTTTAAAGGGGGATGAGCGAGGGGGGGGGGGGGTTGGGGGTGTCTGATTGAGTCTTCTAGTGACACTTAAAAGATGAAATGTCGGCATCGGTGAAGAACAATATCACATTATTATTCCTCATATGAGCCCCTGGATGGGGTTGGGTGAGATGTGGCCTCCCCTGATCTCGGGGTTGCTCCGTTAGCTGATTGGAATGTTGGTTGTATTAACCCTTTATTGGTGATCTGTAGACTGTGTGTGGACCCCCCCGTCTTCTCTTCTATGATTAGACCTCCATCCGTTGGCGTCCTTCACATGAGAGCTTCTCAGGGCCTCTCCTGCCTCCATTCATTAACAATCGGCTCCCGACGAGTTATTATTCAATTCATGCTTCATGTTGTGCCAAAGAGGGTCTGCAAAATGATTAACCACCATGGGAACGGTTGTCCAGAGCAACCACCAAACAACAGACCCCCTCCCCCCCTCCCCAGAATTAAAATTCTCTTCCCTCTCTCTAGCAGAGAAGAGCCCGGAGGACAAAGACGGGGAGGAAAGTCACATTTGGGGACGATTCAAGCGAAGGTCGATCGCCCTCGCGGGATTTATTGCTTCATCTTTGTTGTGAGTAATTCATAAAATTCTTTCTGATGTTTCTGTTGAGTGGAAAAGTTACAAGTCTGACAGAAATTATAAATGATCGACCTGGAAGATCATCATTTAACTTGTATCTGGAGAGCGGTGATGTCACTCCTGTATAATATATCTTATATCTGGAGAGCGGTGATGTCACTATTGTATAATATATCTTATATCTGGAGAGTGGTGATGTCACTCCTGTATAATACATCTTATATCTGGAGAGCTGTGATGTCACTATTGTATAATATATCTTATATCTGGAGAGTGGTGATGTCACTATTGTATAATATATCTGATCTTTTATATTTGAATAAACTTTAGACATGTGCACAATAGAAAAATTTGTTTATTTTCGTTTTGTTTCTTTCGTTTCCGTTGATTCGTAACGATTCGTAATTTCGTAAGAGTTATTTCTTCGTTGATTCGTTTTTCTGTTAGTTTAATTTTGGTTTATTCGAAATTCGGACGCATTCGTATTTTCGTAGATTTAGTTACATTCGTACTTTCGTTAGATTGATTTATTCGTACTTTCGTAACATTGTTTTCGTAGATTCGTAATCGGAGCATAATTCATAATGTTATGTAATGTGTATGCTATTATTACATTGTAAGAGACACGGAAAATTACGAATCGAAAAAAAAAGTTACGAATGTACGAATTTTTTTGTTCAATCCATTCGAAGCACGTTTAAGCAGCGCCATTGTAAGAGACACGGAAAATTACCAACTCAACAAAAAAAAAGTTACGAATGTACAAATTTTTTTCGTTCATTTTGATTTTTGTTGTTCCTGTTTTCGTTTTTCGGATTTTATTCTTTCGTAGTTTCGTTGTTTCTAATTTGGTCAATTCGGATTTTCGTTGTTTTTTTCGGATTCGTTCGATTCGAACATTCGTTATTCGTTAAAATTTTTAGCGAATCATTTGTTCATTCGTACGAATGAACGAATATAACGAATTTTAACGAAAAACGAAACTAATTGCACATGTCTAATAAACTTATAATATATTGTTATTGTTGTTACCGCCTGTCTCTGAGTAGTTGTATAGCTCGGTGTATATGGCCTTGTACTGTATATACAGATATATATCAGCTTTGGGTTTTGCTCATGGTAATACCGCCTCATGATTCTTCTCTCTCCAGTTTGGGAAAGTGACTCTTAATTATTATATAAAATCATTATTGTCATATTATATTTAATGTGTGTGTATATATATATAAAATAATTTTTTATATTATAACAAGTCTGCCGTCTCTGCTGGCTTGTTTATCTTCCTGATCCCTCACTATCGGGATCAGCAAGTAATAAATAATGAGAATTATTGGCTCATTCTTCCAATCAGAAATGATTATCAGAATTTGTATTGAACAGATTAGTTGACCTCACCCAAATACACCAACATGATTCTTTACCAGTCTGGGGGGGGGAGGAGGTTTTTATTGCTGGCCGTGTCCCGATTGGAGTTTTTCCCTCACTTCCTGTCTGGAGTGAAAATCCCCGCCAATGAGCTTCACATCAGTCTCCACCCCTGAGGAGTCACACCCCGGGGACAATGTGATGAGGCTGCAACTAAAATAGAACTCTGACTACATTTCTTTTCATCCCAATATGAAAAGATCCCAATCAATCTACTGCCCCCAGGGCACCCCCCCTCCCCCCAATCAATCTACTGCCCCCAGGGCACCCCCCCCCCTCCCAGGCTTTCTGTTCCTCCATCCAGTACCAGCATTCCTCATTGTCATTCTGCCCCCTTCCTCTGCCCCAGCCTGTGATTTGCATGTCTCCCATAGGGGGGCGCATCACCACACAGCCTGATCTCCCTGTACTCCGTGTAATGATGTGCGCGCGCCGCTCAGTCCGTGAGGAATGCCCACCCCAGATCCCTGCCCCGCTGTGCTCTGTGGTTCCTCCTGCTGGTCACCTATGTCATTACAGGAAACAGCGACTGGTGGATCAAATACACTGAGCACGGCGGGGTGGGGGGTTGTCAGGAATCCAACGTGTTTGGCCGGAACTTGGGTCGGGACCCAACCTGTAAGGTAGATGTCTCTCACTCCCACTGCCGCCCAATCAACTGCCACCAGGGCATTCGCCACCCCGCAGCTGCACAAAGGGGCAGGAAAAAATCATGTCATCATTGACCTTATATGGCCATATTAGGTCAAATACATTCAGCCATGCAGTCATATTAGGCCAATGATGTCATGAGCAGCTCCACCCCTTTGTGCATCTGCGGGAGGGCGGTGAATCCCCTGGTGGCAGGTGATTGGGTGACAGTGGGCAAGAGTGACATCCTCCTTTCCAGGATTGGTTAGAACCCACGTTCAGAGCAAACCCATGCTCACCCTATGTGGGGACAGGTAGGTATTTGTCTGGTGTTCATTCTGTTTTTAGGGAAGTTGTCTTTTAGTTTAGTCCGGATCTTTCCACGGCTGAGCTGCATTCCCAACCGGATTTGTATCCGGGGATTTCCATGACTACGGTTCCCATAGTTCGGAATACTGAGAATGTTTCCTGTTGGGCGCAGAGACGAAGCTCCTCCCCCTGGTAGTGTGGCGGTCTCCCCATACACCGCACAATGGCTTCTCATCCATCGTTTTACGATTATTCGTTCTTTCCTTGTTATGCAGCAAAGCACATTGTTTTTTTTTGTTTTTTTTTTTTCAAAGTTGGATTTAAAAAAATTGATTCCTGAGCTGACGGGGGACATAGATAAGACATCCCCTGAAAATAAGCCCTACTGTGTTTTTTGTAGCCAAAAATGAATATAAGACCCAGTTTTATTTTCCGGGAAACACAGTAGTATTGTTGCTCCGGGGCTAATGTATAAACATTATAAGTATTACAGTTGTAGATGGAAGCCAATCAGCTCAGCCCCTCCCCCCCCCCCCCCCCCCCCCCCATCCTACAATCAGATGGTGAACATTTTCCATCTCATCCAATTGGCCTTCCATTAACTATAATTGAAAATTTGTTTGTGAAATTAATAAAAATATACATTTTGTATCTGAATAGACTGAATAGACTGCCTGGGGGCGCAGTGCAATGTACAGGTCCAGCCGCCTATCCCCGGCATCGGTGAGAATGGAGCTGGGACTATGGAACGCCAGCTGTTGCTCGTTCCGGGGGGGGGGGGCAGGACTCTAATTATGGCAACTAGTATTTTTCATCAGGAGATCGGCATTGGCAGTTCCATATTACTCTCATGATATTTTTATTTATCGATTTCTTTGTCACGCATCGCGGTGGAAGCAGAGCAGCCCCCGATCCTCCTCTTCTCGGGTCCCCCGCCGGCGCTACTGGCCCCTCCCACCTGCGGAGTGCCCCCCCACACCAAGCAGCTTGCTATGGGGGCACCCTAGCCGCTGCTCTGTGTGTCCATTCAGACACGGAGCCGTGGCTTGGCGCCACCCCCCCTCTCTCTCTCTCTCTCTCCTCATTGGCTCACTGACTTTGACAGCAGTGAGAGCCAGTGGTGTCTCAACCAATCAGGAGGGAGAGTCCCTGACAGCTGAGACTTTGGTGCAACATCGCTGGATGGAAATGGGGTGCAGGTAAGAATCGAGGGGGGGGGGATTGGTGGCCTCCTGCACACAGAAGGATTTTTTATCTTAATGCATAGAATGTACCTTCTGCCTTTACAATCACTTTAAAGTAAATCCAATCACTAGAATCTCATCATTTGTTCATTTCTATAGTGATTCATTGTTGCAGCTTTCATTAAAATAATCCCCGGTGATCCCGCCATGATGGTCCTTGCTCAGGCACTTCCTGTTATAGGGTGACAACGCTCCGTCCCTGTTTCCCAATTACCTTCCCTCGTTGTCACCCCGTCACATGTGCCTCCGATTAAGACTACAAATTACACACAGAATTCTTTGTTGTCTCCATCAGGAAAGCTGCTCTGGGAATTGTCATGTAGCCATCGCTGGAGTGCAAATAGGAAGCGGCTGCAAAAAAAAAAAAAAAAAAAGATGAAAGGAGCAAAAAACAATATTTTATGAATAAAAGTCAATTATTTATACAAAGCCAGATGCTATTCAGTTAGATTTTACATCTACTTTAGATTGCGGAGTATTGTTAGAGTTACACCTTTTTTTTGGATAATTAATGAGATTAGAAATGGAAGCTTTCCGATCACTAGGCTGCTGGCAAATAAAAAAAAATGTAATCAATTAATAAAGCTCACATTTGTATTATTTTTGATTTGACACTAAAATGTATCACTAGGACAATACTTTTTTCTTATTTACTTATTTTTGGTTAACACAATACAACATGTTCTACATTCTCCCATCCGAGAGGAATCAGCGAGATTCTGATTAGGAGTAGTACCGCACAGTGACCACTAGATGTCACATTACACATCGTTTTCTGGAGAGTTCATTGTGATCTGTATATACTATATATATATATATATATATATATATATATATAAACTCGGATCATTCATTGACACTGCCCGGCCAGCACAGCTTCTATTTGTAGTTCATGAAATAACAATAAGATGCGGCACTTTATTAATATTATTACAGATACTTAATTACCAGCAGAGATTTACCCCACAATTTTTTTTTTTAGGAACTATAATAATATTACACCTTGAAAATGATAACAATATCTGTGTTCATATTCTACAACCGGTGACATCACTGAGAATGCAGCCTATCCAATCACTAGAGAGCGGTGACATCACTGAGAATGCAGCCTATCCGATCACTAGAGAGCTGTGATATCACTGAGAATGCAGCCTATCCAATCACTAGAGAGCTGTGACATCACTGAGAATGCAGCCTATCCGATCACTAGAGAGCGGTGACATCACTGAGAATGCAGCCTATCCAATCACTAGAGAGCGATGACATCACTGAGAATGCAGCCTATCCGATCACTAGAGAGCGGTGACATCACTGAGAATGCAGCCTATCTGATCACTAGAGAGCGATGACATCACTGAGAATGCAGCCTATCCAATCACTAGAGAGCGGAGACATCACTGAGAATGCAGCCTATCCAATCACTAGAGAGCGATGACATCACTGAGAATGCAGCCTATCCAATCACTAGAGAGCGATGACATCACTGAGAATGCAGCCTATCCAATCACTAGAGAGCGATGACATCACTGAGAATGCAGCCTATCCAATCACTAGAGAGCGATGACATCACTGAGAATGCAGCCTATCCAATCACTAGAGAGCGGTGACATCACTGAGAATGCAGCCTATCCAATCACTAGAGAGCGGTGACATCACTGAGAATGGGGGCGGTAGGGATGAGTGAAGGAAATGAATATTTTGTGTAATCGGTTACATTGTTGCAGATATCAGAATCCCGTTGATTCATTGTTTTTATTATTAGATATTGTTCTGTGACATTTTTTATTTTATTTTTTTTACATTTTAGTGTAAATATGAGATGTGACGTCTCTCTGACCCCCCGGATCTCATTAAAGAGGACCTGTCATGCCTTGTAATAGATAATATTAATATTTATTTTTTAAAATAACAGTGTAAAAATGTAAAATAAAAGGTAAAATAAATAATAAAAACGTGCCCCGTCCCGCCGCGCTCGGGTGCAGAAGGGAACGCACACTGTTGGGGCAAATTTTATGAAGATGTTTTAGATGCATTTTTGTCATAAGAGTCCCCAGTTTTTGTTCTATCCCAGCCTGCTCTAAAGAGCTGACTGTGAGTAGCGCCCGCATATGAAAAACGGCGTTCAAACCACACATGTGAGGTATCGCCGCGATCGGTAGAGCGAGAGCAATAATTCTACCCCTGGACCTCCTCTGTAACGCAAAACATGCAACCTGTAGAAAATTTTAAATGTCGCCTATGGAGATTTTTAAGGGTAAAAATTTGTCGCCATTCCACGAGCGGGGCGCAATTTTGAAGCGTGACATGTTGGGTATCAATTTACTCGGCGTAACATTAGCTTTCACAATATAAAAAAAAAAACCCAAAAAAAAAAATTGGCCTAACTTTACTGCGGTCTTATGTTTTAATTTAAACAAGTGTGTTTTTTCCAAATAAAGTGCGATTGTAAGACCGCTGCGCAAATACGGTGTGACAGAAAGTGTTGCAACGACCGCCATTTTATTCTCTAGGGTGTGAGAAAAAATATATATATAGATGTGGAGGGGGACAGGCAGAGTGACATGTAGGGGGGGGGTTCTAAGTAATTTCCTAGCAAAAAAAAAATGTTTTTAACTTGTAAACAACAAATCTCAGAAAGAGGCTCGGTCCTTAGTGGTTAATATTGTTTCTACAAAAAAAAAAAATAGGGGCATTACATTCGGGGTACACTGTATGATTCTGAGTCATTGTGCAGTGTGTGTAATCTGATCTCCCTGCTCTTTGCATCTGTTTCAGTACAGAAGCTGATTTATGCCCCTGTAGAAAGTTTCTGCTCATCCGTTCCCTTTAACCGCCCCCAACCCGGGTATAATTACTATACATGTTACCAGAGGGTTCTAATCTGGGCCCAGAGTAACCCCCTAACACTGAACCCCTGTTTTTTTTTTTTTTTTCACCTGCCTCTTGAGGATTGACCACAAGTTCTCAATGGGATTAAGGTAATGAGCTGAGATTAGGAGCACTCTCCTCTTCTCTCCTCTCCTCTCCTCTCCTCTCTTCTCTTCTCTTCTCTTCTCTTCTCTTCTCTTCTCCTCCTCCTCTCTTCTCCTCCTCCTCTCCTCTCCTCCTCCTCTCTTCTTCTCCTCCTCCTCTCTTCTTCTCCTCCTCCTCTCTTCTTCTCCTCTTCCTCTCTTCTCCTCCTCCTCCTCTCTTCTCCTCCTCCTCCTCTCTTCTCCTCCTCCTCCTCCTCTCTTCTCCTCCTCCTCCTCCTCTCTTCTCCTCCCCCTCCTCCTCTCTTCTCCTCCCCCTCCTCCTCTCTTCTCCTCCCCCTCCTCCTCTCTTCTCCTCCCCCCCTCCTCCTCTCTTCTCCTCCTCTCTTCTCCTCCTCCTCTCTTCTCCTCCTCCTCTCTTCTCCTCCTCCTCCTCCTCTCTTCTCCTCCTCCTCCTCCTCCTCTCTTCTCCTCCTCCTCCTCCTCCTCCTCCTCCTCCTCTCTTCTCCTCCTCCTCCTCCTCTCTTCTCCTCCTCCTCTCTTCTCCTCCTCCTCCTCCTCCTATCTTCTCCTCCTCCTCTCTTCTCCTCCTCTCTCTCTTCTCCTCCTCCTCCTCTCCTTCTCCTTCTCCTCTCTCTCCTCCTCCTCTCTTCTCTCCTCCTCCTCTCCTCCTCTCTTCTCTCTCCTCCTCCTCTCTCTTCTCCTCCTCCTCTCTTCTCCTCCTCCTCCTCTCTTCTCCTCCTCCTCCTCCTCCTCCTCCTCCTCCTCCTCCTCTCTTCTCCTCCTCCTCCCTTCTCTTCTCCTCTCCTCTCTTAAAGGGAGTGCACCTTGTTACCTGTATAGAAGACACCTGTCCACAGAACCAATCAGATTCCAATCTCTCCCCCATGGGGAAGACCAAAGATCTGTCCAAGGATGTCGGGGAGAAGATTGTAGACCTACACAAGGCTGGAATGGGCTACAAGACCATCGCCAAGCAGCTTGGTGAGAGGTGACAACAGTTGGTGGATTATTCACAAATGGAAGAAACACAAAATAACGATCGATCTCCCTCGGTCTGGGGCTCCATACAAGATCTCACCTGGTGGAGGTTCAATGATGATGAGAACGGTGAGGAATCCGCCCAGAACTACACGGGAGAATCTTGTCACTGATCTCAGCTGGGACCATAGTCACCAAGAAAACAATCGGTAGCACACTACACCGCGATCGACTGAAATCCTGCAGCCCCCGCAAGGTCCCCCTGATCAGGAAATCACATGTACAGGTCCGTCTGACGATCACTAATGAACATGGAATGATTCCGAGGAGAACTGGGGGAAAGTGTTGTGGTCAGAGGAGACCAAAATCCAGATCTTTGGCATCAACTCAACTCACCGTGTTTGGAGGAGGAGGAGGAACACCATCCCCCACCGTCATACATGGAGGTCCTATGACCCCAAGAACACCATCCCCCCCCCACCGTCATACATGGAGGTCCTATGACCCCAAGAACACCATCATACATGGAGGTCCTGTGACCCCAAGAACACCACCCCCCACCATCATACATGGAGGACCTATGACCCCAAGAACACCATTCCCCACCGTCATACATGGAGGACCTGTGACCCCAAGAACACCATCCCCCACCGTCATACATGGAGGTCCTATGACCCCAAGAACACCATTCCCCACCGTCATACATGGAGGTCCTATGACCCCAAGAACACCATCCCCCACCGTCATACATGGAGGTCCTACGACCCCAAGAACACCATCCCCCGCCGTCATACATGGAGGTCCTACGACCCCAAGAACACCATCCCCCGCCGTCATACATGGAGGTCCTATGACCCCAAGAACACCATCCCCCACCATCATACATGGAGGTCCTATGACCCAAGAACACCACCCCCCACCGTCATACATGGAGGTCCTATGACCCCAAGAACACCATCCCCCACCGTCATACATGGAGGTCCTATCACTCCAAGAACACCATCCCCCGCCGTCCTACATGGATGATCTATGACCCCAAGAACACCATCCCTCACCGTCATACAGGGAGGACCTATGACCCCAAGAACACCATCCCCCACCGTCATACATGGAGGTCCTATGACCCCAAAAGCACCATCCCCCCACCGTCATACATGGAGGACCTATGACCCCAAGAACACCATCCCCCACCATCATACATGGAGGTCCTATGACCCCAAGAGCACCATCCCCCACCGTCATACATGGAGGACCTATGACCCCCAAGAACACCATCCCCCACCGTCATACATGGAGGTCCTATGACCCCAAGAACACCATCCCCCACCATCATACATGGAGGTCCTATGACCCCAAGAACACCGTCATACATGGAGGACCTATGACCCAAGAACACCATCCCCCCACCGTCATACATGGAGGACCTATGACCCCAAGAACACCATCCCCCCACCGTCATACATGGAGGACCTATGACCCCAAGAACACCATCCCCCCACCGTCATACATGGAGGACCTATGACCCCAATAGCACCATCCCCCCACCGTCATACATGGAGGACCTATGACCCCAAGAACACCATCCCCCACCATCATACATGGAGGACCTATGACCCCAAAAGCACCATCCCCCCACCGTCATACATGGAGGACCTATGACCCCAAGAACACCATCCCCCACCGTCATACATGGAGGACCTATGACCCCAAGAACACCATCCCCCACCGTCATACATGGAGGACCTATGACCCCAAGAACACCATCCCCCCCACCGTCATACATGGAGGACCTATGACCCCAAGAACACCATCCCCCCACCGTCATACATGGAGGACCTATGACCCCAAGAACACCATCCCCACCGTCATACATGGAGGACCTATGACCCAAGAACACCATCCCCACCGTCATACATGGAGGACCTATGACCCCAAGAACACCATCCCCCACCGTCATACATGGAGGACCTATGACCCCAAGAACACCATCCCCCACCGTCATACATGGAGGTCCTATGACCCCAAGAGCACCATCCCCCACCGTCATACATGGAGGACCTATGACCCCAAGAACACCACCTCCCACCGTCATACATGGAGGACCTATGACCCCAAGAACACCACCCCCCACCGTCATACATGGAGGACCTATGACCCCAAGAACACCATCCCCCACCATCATACATGGAGGTCCTATGACCCCAAGAACACCAACCCCCACCGTCATACATGGAGGACCTATGACCCCAAGAACACCATCCCCCACCGTCATACATGGAGGACCTATGACCCCAAGAACACCATCCCCCACCGTCATACATGGAGGTCCTATGACCCCAAGAACACCATCCCCCACCGTCATACATGGAGGTCCTATGACCCCAAGAACACCATCCCCCACCGTCATACATGGAGGACCTATGACCCCAAGAACACCATCCCCCACCGTCATACATGGAGGTCCTATGACCCCAAGAGCACCATCCCCACCCTCATACATGGAGGACCTATGACCCCCAAGAACACCATCCCCCACCGTCATACATGGAGGTCCTATGACCCCAAAAGCACCATCCCCCCACCGTCATACATGGAGGACCTATGACCCCAAGAACACCATCCCCCACCATCATACATGGAGGTCCTATGACCCCAAGAGCACCATCCCCCACCGTCATACATGGAGGACCTATGACCCCAAGAACACCATCCCCCACCGTCATACATGGAGGACCTATGACCCCAAGAACACCACCCCCACCGTCATACATGGAGGACCTATGACCCCAAGAACACCACCCCCCACCGTCATACATGAGGACCTATGACCCCAAGAACACCATCCCCCACCATCATACATGGAGGTCCTATGACCCCAAGAACACCAACCCCCACCGTCATACATGGAGGACCTATGACCCCAAGAACACCATCCCCCACCGTCATACATGGAGGACCTATGACCCCAAGAACACCATCCCCCACCGTCATACATGGAGGTCCTATGACCCCAAGAACACCATCCCCCACCGTCATACATGGAGGTCCTATGACCCCAAGAACACCATCCCCCCCCACCGTCATACATGGAGGACCTATGACCCCAAGAACACCATCCCCCACCGTCATACATGGAGGACCTATGACCCCAAGAGCACCATCCCCCACCGTCATACATGGAGGACCTATGACCCCCAAGAACACCATCCCCCACCGTCATACATGGAGGTCCTATGACCCCAAAAGCACCATCCCCCCACCGTCATACATGGAGGACCTATGACCCCAAGAACACCATCCCCCACCATCATACATGGAGGTCCTATGACCCCAAGAGCACCATCCCCCACCGTCATACATGGAGGACCTATGACCCCAAGAACACCATCCCCCCACCGTCATACATGGAGGACCTATGACCCCAAGAACACCATCCCCCCCCACCGTCATACATGGAGGACCTATGACCCCAAGAACACCATCCCCCCACCGTCATACATGGAGGACCTATGACCCCAAGAACACCATCCCCCACCGTCATACATGGAGGACCTATGACCCCAAGAACACCATCCCCCACCGTCATACATGGAGGACCTATGACCCCAAGAACACCATCCCCCACCGTCATACATGGAGGTCCTATGACCCCAAGAACACCATCCCCCACCGTCATACATGGAGGTCCTATGACCCCAAGAGCACCATCCCCCACCGTCATACATGGAGGACCTATGACCCCAAGAACACCACCCCCACCGTCATACATGGAGGACCTATGACCCCAAGAACACCACCCCCCACCGTCATACATGGAGGACCTATGACCCCAAGAACACCATCCCCCACCGTCATACATGGAGGTCCTATGACCCCAAGAACACCAACCCCCACCGTCATACATGGAGGTCCTATGACCCCAAGAACACCAACCCCCACCGTCATACATGGAGGACCTATGACCCCAAGAACACCATCCCCCACCGTCATACATGGAGGACCTATGACCCCAAGAACACCATCCCCCACCGTCATACATGGAGGACCTATGACCCCAAGAACACCATCCCCCACCGTCATACATGGAGGACCTATGACCCCAAGAACACCATCCCCCACCGTCATACATGGAGGACCTATGACCCCAAGAACACCAACCCCCACCGTCATACATGGAGGTCCTATGACCCCAAGAACACCAACCCCCACCGTCATACATGGAGGACCTATGACCCCAAGAACACCATCCCCCACCGTCATACATGGAGGTCCTATGACCCCAAGAACACCAACCCCCACCGTCATACATGGAGGTCCTATGACCCCAAGAACACCATCCCCCACCATCATACATGGAGGTCCTATGACCCCAAGAACACCATCCCCCACCGTCATACATGGAGGACCTATGACCCCAAGAACACCATCCCCCACCGTCATACATGGAGGTCCTATGACCCCAAGAACACCATCCCCCACCGTCATACATGGAGGACCTATGACCCCAAGAACACCACCCCCCACCGTCATACATGGAGGACCTATGACCCCAAGAACACCACCCCCCACCGTCATACATGGAGGACCTATGACCCCAAGAACACCATCCCCCACCGTCATCATACATGGAGGTCCTATGACCCCAAGAACACCATCCCCCACCGTCATACATGGAGGACCTATGACCCCAAGAACACCATCCCCCACCGTCATACATGGAGGACCTATGACCCCAAGAACACCATCCCCCACCGTCATACATGGAGGACCTATGACCCCAAGAACACCATCCCCCACCGTCATACATGGAGACCCTATGACCCCAAGAACACCATCCCCCACCGTCATACATGGAGGACCTATGACCCCAAGAACACCATCCCCCCCACTGTCATACATGGAGGTCCTATGACCCCAAGAACACCATCCCCCACCGTCATACATGGAGGTCCTATGACCCCAAGAACACCATCCCCCACCGTCATACATGGAGGTCCTATGACCCCAAGAACACCATCCCCCACCGTCATACATGGAGGTCCTATGACCCCAAGAACCCCATCCCCCACCGTCATACATGGAGGTCCTATGACCCCAAGAACACCATCCCCCACCGTCATACATGGAGGTCCTATGACCCCAAGAACACCATCCCCCCACCGTCATACATGGAGGTCCTATGACCCCAAGAACACCATCCCCCAACGTCATACATGGAGGTCCTATGACCCCAAGAACACCATCCCCACACCGTCATACATGGAGGTCCTATGACCCCAAGAACACCATCCCCCAACGTCATACATGGAGGTCCTATGACCCCAAGAACACCATCCCCCACCGTCATACATGGAGGACCTATGACCCCAAGAACACCATCCCCCACCGTCATACATGGAGGTCCTATGACCCCAAGAACACCATCCCCCACCGTCATACATGGAGGACCTATGACCCCAAGAACACCATCCCCCACCGTCATACATGGAGGTCCTATGACCCCAAGAACACCATCCCCCACCGTCATACATGGAGGTCCTATGACCCCAAGAACACCATCCCCCACCGTCATACATGGAGGACCTATGACCCCAAGAATACCATCCCCCACCGTCATACATGGAGGTGGAGACATTATGCTTTGGGGGTGTTTTTCTGCTAAGGGGACAGGAGAACTTCACTGCATCAAAGGGACGATGGGCGGGGCCATGTACCATCAAATCTTGGGTGAGAACCACCTTCCCTCAGCCAGGGCATTGAAGATGGGTCATGGACGGGTCTTCCAGCATGACAATGACCCAAAACACACGGCCAAGGCAACAAAGGAGTGGCTCAAGAAGAAGCACATTGAGGTTCCTGGAGTGGCCTAGCCAGTCTCCAGACCTTAATCCCATAGAAAATATGTTGAGGGAGCTGAAGGTTCGAGTCACCAAACGTCAGCCTGGAAACATTAATGACTTAATGAGAGGATCTGCAAAGAGGACAAAATCCCTCCTGAGATGTGCGAACCTGGAGGCCAACTCCAAGAAACGTCTGACCTCTGTGATCGCCAACAAGGGATTCTCCACCAACTACTAAGTCATGTTCTGTGAAGGGTTCACATACTTATTTCACTCATTAAAATGCAAATCCATTTATAACTTTTTTTGAAATGCGATTTTTTCGGATATTTTTGTTGTTATAATAAACCGGCCAATAAAATTATAGACGATCGTTTCTTTGTCACAAAATCAGCAGCCGATCGAATCCTTCCCCCCTCACTATATACTGCGGTTCGGTCGGGATACTCGGAGTCTGTATTCCTCGGAGATGATATCACACACGGCTGTATTTGCAGAGCGGCTCTGTAATGTTTGCTCAGTATTGATTGGCCTGATCCGGTTTTCTCAGCAAACACCTACAAAGGGGCCCGCTCCCCCCTCCCCCTCACCGCCCCCCCTCCCCCATCGGCACTACCCCCTCCCCCTCACCGCTCCCCCCTCCCCCATCGGCACTACCCCCTCCCCCTCACCGCTCCCCCCTCCCCCTCACCGATCGGCGCTCGCCCTTCGCTGTACGATGACTTCTGTATCATTATTATCAGTGGAGAAGTTCTCAGGTTCTACTGATAAGAATACAGATAAAGATCAGCGCCAGTAATCCATAGAGGAGTCAGCGGACTCTCTATAGAGCTGCAGCCTCGGAGCAATGGCGTCGCCCTCCCTGTGTAATGCACCTGAGAGCACAGTAGGGGGCGGAGATCACATTGGGTCCAGTACTCTGCAAGACCTGGAAAGGGAGACATGGTCCTCATCAGCGTGCCCCTTTACATCAGGTGTCCCCATCAGAGTCCCCCTTTACATCAGATGTCCCCATCAGAGTCCCCCTTTACATCAGGTGAGAAAGGCCACACCAACCCCCATAGAGAAGGGCCACACCAGCCCCCATAGAGAAGGGCCACACCAGCCCCCCATAGAGAAGGGCCACACCAGCCCCCATAGAGAAGGGCCACACCAGCCCCCATAGAGAAGGGCCACACCAGCCCCCATAGGGAAGGGCATCGCCAACCCCCATAGATAAGGGCCACACCAGCCCCCCATAGAGAAGGGCCACACCAGCCCCCCATAGAGAAGGGCCACACCAGCCCCCATAGTGAAGGGAAACGCCAACCCCCATAGAGAAGGGCCACACCAGCCCCCATAGAGAAGGGCCACACCAACCCCCATAGAGAAGGGCCACACCAGACCCCCATAGAGAAGGGCCACACCAGCCCCCATAGAGAAGGGCCACACCAGCCCCCATAGAGAAGGGCCACACCAGACCCCCATAGAGAAGGGCCACACCAGCCCCCCATAGAAAAGGGCCACACCAACCCCCATAGAGAAGGGACACACCAACCCCCATAGAGAAGGGCCACACCAGACCCCCATAGAGAAGGGCCACACCAGCCCCCATAGAGAAGGGCCACACCAGCCCGCATAGAGAAGGGCCACATCAACCCGCATAGAGAAGGGCCACACCAACCCGCATAGAGAAGGGCCACACCAATCCCCATAGAGAAGGGCCACACCGGCCCCCATAGAGAAGGGCCTCACCAGCCCCCATAGAGAAGGGCCACACCAGCCCTCCATAGAGAATGGCCACACCAGCCCCCCATATAGAAGGGCCACACCAGCCCCCATAGAGAAAGGCCACACCAGCCCCCATAGAGAAGGGCCACACCAGCCCCCCATAGAGAAGGGCCACACCAGCCCCCCATAGAGAAGGGCCACACCAGCCCCCCATAGAGAAGGGCCACACCAGCCCCCCATAGAGAAGGGCCACATCAACCCCCATAGAGAAGGGCCACACCAGCCCCCATAGAGAAGGGCCCCACCAGCCCCCATAGAGAAGGGCCACACCAGCCCCCCATAGAGAAGGGCCACACCAGCCCCCATAGAGAAGGGCCACACCAGCCCCCATAGGGAAGGGCAACGCCAACCCCCATATAGAAGGGCCACACCAGCCCCCCATAGAGAAGGGCCCCACCAGCCCCCATAGAGAAGGGCCAAACCAGCCCCCATAGAGAAGGGCCACACCAGCCCCCATAGAGAATGGCCACACCAGCCCCCATAGAGAAGGGCCACACCAGCCCCCATAGAGATGATAGATTTGATGGTTGAACGTAGAAAGTGAACCTTCCAGAAGTTCCGGAAGAAAGTGAACAATGGAGAAAGGTAACAATGTATCGCCTTGTATGTGTATAGATATCACCGCGTGTACGAGGACTGCGGAGGCATTTGTGTGACACCGTCACCCCCCCGGGGGCACTCTAATTACACCCTGGCACTGCGAGGAGGAATGCGGTTGCCATGGGTCTGATCTCCCCGGTGAGCGAGGCTGAGAGCGCCGTGTGATGGAAAGAACTTGTAGAGAGCAATCCTGCAAACAAAGACGCCGGAACCTCACCGAGCTGCAAAGAGCCACAGCGGGCGACCGGCCAGACCACTGCGACTCTGACAGGTGAGGGGGGGACTCCGCTACCTGGAGGGACAGACCACTGCGACTCTGACAGGTGAGGGGGGACTCCGCTACCTGGAGGGACAGACCACTGCGACTCTGACAGGTGAGGGGGGACTCCGCTACCTGGAGGGACAGACCACTGCGACTCTGACAGGTGAGGGGGGACTCCGCTACCTGGAGAGACAGACCACTGCGACTCTGACAGGTGAGGGGGGACTCCGCTACCTGGAGGGACAGACCACTGCGACTCTGACAGGTGAGGGGGGACTCCGCTACCTGGAGGGACAGACCACTGCGACTCTGACAGGTGAGGGGGGACTCCGCTACCTGGAGGGACAGACCACTGCGACTCTGACAGGTGAGGGGGGACTCCGCTACCTGGAGGGACAGACCTCTGCGACTCTGACAGGTGAGGGGGGACTCCGCCACCTGGAGGGACAGACCACTGCGACTCTGACAGGTGAGGGGGGACTCCGCTACCTGGAGGGACAGACCACTGCGACTCTGACAGGTGAGGGGGGACTCCGCTACCTGGAGGGACAGACCACTGCGACTCTGACAGGTGAGGGGGGACTCCGCTACCTGGAGGGACAGACCACTGCGACTCTGACAGGTGAGGGGGGACTCCGCTACCTGGAGGGACAGACCTCTGCGACTCTGACAGGTGAGGGGGGACTCCACTACCTGGAGGGACAGGCCACTGCGACTCTGACAGGTGAGGGGGGACTCCACTCCCTGGAGGGACAGACCACTGCGACTCTGACAGGTGAGGGGGGTGTGGAGGGACAGACCACTGCGACTCTGAGGGGGGACTCTGTTGTAGTTTTTAGGCACAAATCATTGCAGATGAACTAACAGAAATCTTGTTGCTGAGGAAACAATGTAACATTTTATTATTATTATTATTCAGGATTCATAAATATTTTGTTCCTTTTTTCTATCGCTACGACTTTGAAGCTGAACTCGGGACGAAGCGCTAATCACACGGATGAGACACGTGTGAGAAATGCGTTGCATGTCGGGGGATTCGTGTTTGTCCATCCGGTCCTGAGAATTTCACAGCTCTGCCGCACAGCCATTCCCCTTTTTTTGTAGTAAAGTAGAGCACCGCGGCCGGCTCACCTCCCCGCCCCCAGCGTGTGACTGAACAGCGGCTAATGCGGAGCTCTCTACTCCTGTCAGCGCGCTCCTTTTCAGGGCGGGGTGGGAAGGCTGCTGGACTGGCTTCCTGGCGCCCAGAAAATGGCGGGGAATGCAACATTTTAGGGCCGGTTCACACCTGAGGACTGGTGCCCAGAACTGGACAGCATACTCCAGGTGCGGCCGGACCAGAGTCTTGTAGAGCAGGAGAAGAAGATAACGTTCTCATTGCTAAAATCTTGTATATAATCCCTTATCATCCCCTCCCAGAGTTTACATACTATTGATGTTGGGCTGACTGGTCTGTAATTCCCAGCGATGTATTTTGGGCCCTTTTTAAATATTGGTGCTACATTGGCTTTTCGCCAATCAGCTGGTACCATTCCAGTCAGCAGACTGTCAGTAAAAATTAGGAACAATGGTCTGGCAATTACTTGACTGAGTTCCCTAAGTACCCTCGGGTGTAAGCCATCTGGTGATTTATTAATGTTAAGCTTTTCAAGTCTATTTCTAATTCTGTCCTCTGTTAGCCATGAGGGTGCTTCCTGTGATGTTGTAGCTATGGTTAGGGTTAGATTAAGGTTAAGGTTATGACTAGGGTTAGGGTTATGGCTATGGTTAGGGTTATGGCTATGGTTAGGGATATGGCTATGGTTATGGCTATGGTTAGGGTTAGCGTTATGGCTATTGTTACGGTTATGGTTTGGGTTAGATTAGGGTTTGGGTTAGGGGTATAAATAGAGTTAGGGTTATGCCTATAGCTAGGGTTATAGCTAGGTTTAGGGTTATGGCTAGTGTTAGGTTTATGACTAGGGTTAGGGTTATGGCTATGGTTAGGGTTGTGAGTAGGGTTATGGTTAGGTTTATGATTAGGGTTTGGGTTAGACTAGGGTTTGGGTTATGGCTATGGTTAGGATTAGGGTTATGGCTATGGTTATAAATATGGTTAGGGTTGTGAGTTGGGTTATGGTTATGGCTATGGTTAGGGTTAGACTAGGGTTAGGGTTACGGCTAGGATAAGGTTATGGATAGGGTTAGGCTGGGGTTAGGGTGATGATTAGGGATAGGGTTATGGCTAGGGTTATAAATAGGTTTAGGGTTATGGCTAGAGTTAGGATTAGGGTTATGGCTATGGTTTGGGTTGTGAGTTGGGTTATGGCTATGGTTAGGGTTAGACTAAGGTTTGGGTTATGGCTAGGATAAGGTTATGGATAGGGTTAGGCTAGGGTTAGGGTTATAATTAGGGATAGGGTTATGGCTAGGGTTAGGGTTGTGAGTTGGGTTATGGTTATGATTAGGGTTAGACTAGGGTTTGGATTATGGCTAGGGTTATAAATAGGTTTAGGGTTATGGATAGAGTTAGGATTAGGGTTATGGCTATTGTTAGGGATAATCTAGGGTTATGGTTATGGTTATGGCTATTGTTATGGTTATACTAGGGTTAAGGTTATGGTTAGGGATATACTAGGGTTATGGCTAGGGTTAGGTTTAGACTAGGGCTTGGTTTAGGGCTAGGGTTAGGTTATGGTTAGGGTTAGACTAGGGTTCGGGTTATGGTTATGTCTATGGTTATGGTTAGGGTTATGATTATGGTTAGGGTTATGATTATGGTTAGGGTTATGGCTAGGATTAGGATATGGATAGGGTTATGGTTAGGGTTAGGTTTAGACTAGGGCTTGGTTTAGGGCTAGGGTTAGGTTATGGTTAGGGTTAGACTAGGGTTCGGGTTATGATTATGGTTAGGGTTATGGCTAGGATTAGGATATGGATAGGGTTATGATTATGGTTAGGGTTAGGTTTATGGTTAGAAATAGGGTTAGTGGCTGATTGCTGGCAATAATGGAAGGAATTATGCCCCATTGTTGGTGTCAGTGGATGGAATATTACCCCCCGGGCCGCAGTATGAAGCCTGCTGTTCTACATTATTGTAAAAAAACGATGTATGGACTTTCTTTTAAAGAGCGCTCATCCATCAACACTTGAGACATGACATTAGCCATGGAGGGGGGGGGGGGGGGTTTGTATTGTTTTCAGAACGACTTCCAGACTTGTTTGGCGAGAAGAGGCGGTGAAGCAGGACGCGGCACAATGAGTGTGTAATGAGGAGATAAGTCTGTCCATTAGATGATTGGGATGTATTACAGGTATATATTATGTGTGCTTCCCCTTTAAACGCAGACACTCAGGAGATGACGGTGAGTGTCTCTCACACTGATGGACTTCATATTATGTGACATCATCTTCCCTGAACCGCTATTTACTAAAAAGAACCTCCCGGATGTGGGCGGGGCATCGCTCACTCATCTTATAGAATACAAACTCCAAAGCCGTCATCTTCATCCTTCACAGCTTAGCGATCGGCGCTGACCCCGAACGATGATGACAGCCACATCCCTTCACATAAAAATCCAGCTCCGTATTTCTAGGAGAACAGGTTCCCTTTAATGAACAATTTCCTCTGCACACCAGCTGAAATCTCACATCAGGCTGGCAGTCGGTGTACTTATGAGAGAGGGGGGTGGAGAGCCGGAGGGAGTGATTGGATATGGGAGGCACTGGGAATGCTGCGAGTCTCCGGTCACTGGGAGAAGTTTAGGGTGAAGATGTCAGAGAGAGTAATCTGTAATCAGGAGGGATTTACAGAAGTCAGTTGATCTCTGCCGTCAGCGGGATTAGAACCTGCCATACGGAGCGGTGACCCCGGGGAGAGTTCATGATGACAGCCGGTCTATAGTGACCCCACAGGAGGGGAGATCCTCTGGTGACCCGACTAAACCTGCTAATCTCATCACAGCTCCGACAGTGCGATCACCGGCATTTCCTGCAGGAACCAATCAGATCACAGCTGTCATTTTAATTACGTTAATTAATATAAGATTTATTTTTATATATGTCATTACTAATAATAATGATAATTTATCAATATATTTTAATTTAATAATATTTAATGATAAATTTTGAATATATCTTAGATTAATATAATATAATTTATAATAATAATTTATCTTAAATTAATAATGTAATATAATATAATATATTTAAATTAGTATATTATGTTTGGTTTATCCAATTGCTAA
>CM053028.1:1921238-2096238 GCA_028564925.1 Lithobates sylvaticus | reverse complement strand
TTCTCCCTCTCCCCTCCTCTCTTTTCTTTTCTCTCTCTCCTTCTCTTCTCTCTTCTCTCCTCTCCTTCTCTCTCTCCTCTCTCTCTCTTTCTCTCTTCTCTCTCTCTTCTCTCTCTCTCCTCTCTCTCTCCCTCTCCCTCTCTTTCCCCTCTTCTCTCTCTCCTATCCCCCTCTCTCCTTTCCTTCTCTCTGCTCTCGTTCTCTTTTCTCCTCTCCTCCTCTTCTCTCTCTCTCTCTCTCTCCTCTCTTCTCTCCCTCTCTTCTCTCTCTTCTATCTCCTCTCCCTCTTTTTCTCTTCTCCCTCTCCTTTCTTCTCTCTCTTCTATTTTCTCCTCTCCCTCTCTTCTCTCTCCTCTCCCTCTCTTTTCTCCTCTCTTCTATTTTCTCCTCTCCCCCTCTCTCCTCTCCCTCTGTCTCATCTATAGGGGGGGTGCCCTGTATCGGTGAGGTCGGCAGTGAAGGGGTTAATCTCGGTCTCTCCTGCAGAGAGTCTCATTGCTGTCAAGGACACTCAGGTGTGACACTCCTCACAGGTATTAACATGACAATGGTCGGCTCGGCCCCAGAAGTGACACTTCACACCGCGCCTGGATACCGAGCCGTCCTGTTTACCTGAGCCCTGTACACCTGAGCGTGTCACCCGGACACCGAGCCTGACACCCCGACACCTGAGCGTGACACCCCGACACCGAGCCTGTCACCCGGACACCGAGCCTGACACCCCGACACCGAGCCTGTCACCCGGACACCGAGCCTGTCACCCCGACACCGAGCCTGACACCCCGACACCGAGCCTGACACCCGGACACCGAGCCTGACACCCGGACACTGCCAGAGACCACCAGGTACCCACTTCTCTTATCTAATCCCAGGGGGCCCCTAATCCCGGGGGGCCCCACCGCCATTGCTGCTCACCTCTATCCTCTGCATGTTCTCTGATGATACTTTGTAACTGTTTTCTTATCACACAATGCGGCGCAGTGCCGAGTATACTGTATATATAGATGTATATAGAGATTTATGGGTGACACAAACAATGTGCAGCTTTTCTCTCTTCAGGAAGAATCTGAAGACAAAACTTGGATTTGTGAAGAGAAAATCTCTTCTATGGGAAAAAGTTATAAAACCTGATTGGGCGGTTCAAACAATTCCTATTTCACCCCCAAGTGGAACTTCACCTTAAAGGGATAACAAACCTGAAATGTCATTTATTGCAGCTTCTCGGGTCTCACATGTGACGTCTGCATTAGTCTTCTTTTTCTCACACTAGTGAGTTTTCTCCTACGTCCGTCGCCACGCTGCGATTCGTGGGAATCCCAATCACATGACTCTCTATGGTGTCCATTCATGTAACATGGTGCAGTGGGAGCTTTGCATGGTGCAATTTCTATCCCATAGACATCAATGGGAGAACATGAAAAATGCAGACATGCTTAACCCCTCACCATCCGGGCAATGTTTTATTTTTTTATTGTTTTATTTTTTTATTGTTTTATTTTTTTATTGTTTTATTTTTTTCACACAAATGTTGAAATCACGTCTTTGCTAGAAAATTACCCCATGCCCCATCATTGGTGTCAGTGGGAGGAATAGTGCCCCATCATTGGTGTCAGTGGAAGGAATAGTGCCCCATCATTTGTGTCAGTGGGAGGAATAGTGCCCCATCATTGGTGTCAGTGGGAGGAATAGTGCCCCATCATTGGTGTCAGTGGGAGGAAGAGTGCCCCATCATTGGTATCAGTGGGAGGAAGAGTCTCCCATCATTGGTGTCAGTGGGAGGAATAGTGTCCCATCATTGGTGTCAGTGGGAGGAATAGTGTCCCATCATTGGTATCAGTGGGAGAATAGTGTCCCATCATTGGTATCAGTGGGAGGAATAGTGTCCCATCATTGGTGTCAGTGGGAGGAATAGTGCCCCATCATTGGTATCAGTGGGAGGAATAGTGTCCCATCATTGGTGTCAGTGGGAGGAATAGTGCCCCATCATTGGTGTCAGTGGGAGGAATAGTGCCCCATCATTGGTATCAGTGGGAGGAATAGTGCCCCATCATTGGTGTCAGTGGGAGGAATAGTGCCCCATCATTGGTGTCAGTGGGAGGAATTGTGTCCCATCATTGGTGTCAGTGGGAGGAATAGTGTCCCATCATTGGTGTCAGTGGGAGGAATAGTGCCCCATCATTGGTATCAGTGGGAGGAATAGTGTCCCATCATTGGTGTCAGTGGGAGGAATAGTGCCCCATCATTGGTATCAGTGGGAGGAATAGTGTCCCCATCATTGGTGTCAGTGGGAGGAATAGTGCCCCATCATTGGTATCAGTGGGAGGAATAGTGCCCCATCATTGGTGTCAGTGGAAGGAATAGTGCCCCATCATTGGTATCAGTGGTGGGAATAGTGTCCCATCATTGGTGTCAGTGGGAGGAATAGTGTCCCATCATTGGTGTCAGTGGAAGGAATAGTGCCCCATCATTTGTGTCAGTGGGAGGAATAGTGCCCCATCATTGGTATCAGTGGGAGGAATAGTGTCCCATCATTGGTGTCAGTGGGAGGAATAGTGCCCCATCATTGGTGTCAGTGGGAGGAAGAGTGTCCCATCATTGGTGTCAGTGGGAGGAATAGTGCCCCATCATTGGTGTCAGTGGGAGGAAGAGTGTCCCATCATTGGTGTCAGTGGGAGGAATAGTGCCCCATCATTGGAGCACAGGTGTGTCAGGAGGAAGGTGTCTCTGGAGCTCCTCCAGCTGATCTGTGTGAGGGGTGTGGTGGTGAAATCTCTCCCAGCTCTCCTGGCCCCTTTCTGGGGAAGCCATGGAGACCAGCGGGGCCTCTCCTGCTGGAGGCTCTCAGCCATCTCCTGGGCCGTCGGGTGACATGCCTTCCACTGGGCAAGCTGATCTCTCTACCCCTGGTGAGGACGAAGGTGCGGAAGCCATTCGGGAGCGCGTGGTGACCGGGATAAAGGTCCTAAATAGGGAGAGGGATAAGCTTTACAAGCTTCGAGCGGAGCTGAAGCGTCTGAGAAGGCAGCGTGAGGGCTTATACAGCCAGAAACGTGGATCCATGGATCCGGAGATCCAATTGGCCAAAGTCCGTGTGGACCACCAGGAGACCATCGTGGCCATGATGGAAGGCAAAGATGGGCCCTTCAAGGAGAAGTTTGGGAATGACAGGAGGTTTGGAAGGATGACAAAGATGGAGGTGGAGGAGGAGACCCCCAGTTCTGACCCCCTGCCCCCCCCAGGGAGAGGTAAGCAGCCCCATGCCTACCCAGGACTCAGGAGGCATGATGAGGACCATCCAGGTAATGGAGTCTCCTATGGGGGGGGATCAGTTGGTGTTTAATGAGGAGGACATTGCAGATGATGTACCTGATAAGGTAAAGCCGGCCAAGTCCCATGTTGTGGATAAGACTGTTTTTGTCCCCTTCACTGAGGCTGCCACTCCTGTGGGTGGCAATGTTGTGCCTGCTGATGCTGCCACTCCTGTGGGTGGCAATGTTGTGCCTGCTGATGCTGCAATGCAGGAAGAGTTACCTTTAAAAAATGTCATTTCTGTGGAGGAACCACAGGTGTCAGCAGAGCCCATTAACCCTTCCAAAGCTGTTTGCCCCACTGCTGCTGAAGACTCTACAGCGCAGCATCAGGAGACAGCTGGTACTGCAGCAGTAACTATGACCACTCCTGTGACTGATAACAATCCCCCCAGCACCAGTGTGATGGACAATCGTCCTGCTACAGATTCTGCCAATCCAGTTCAGACTGTTGATGCCAATAATAATAATAATAATAACAACAACATAAAGACTAATGTGACTTCAGTGTGGAGCCTTGGTCCTGATAAACCCACCTTTGCTCAGGTGGTGCGCTCTGCTCCTGGTGGCTCTGCTCCTGGTGGCTCTGCTCCTGGTGGTGGCTCTGCTCCTGGTGGCTCTGCTCCTGGTGGCTCTGCTCCTGGTGGCTCTGCTCCTGGTGGCTCTGCTCCTGGTGGCTCTGCTCCTGGTGGCTCTGCTCCCAAGCAGGGTTTTCCCCTACGGGCTACCACTTTGGGCACCCCGGGATCGGGTCTTGGGTCTCTGCCTTCTGCTGGGGGCCCCAGACGTAATGTTGTAATTCTGAAATGGGAAGGTGGTGCAGTCCCTCCAGCACGGCGAGCGGTGGTGGATATGATTTTGGAAATGGGTTTTGGGGCAAATGACCTGTATGCTTTTATACATGTAGCTGGGACAAGGGATTATACGGTCAGCTTCACCAGGCCAGAGGGTCTTGACCTGTTCTGGGAGCGATATGAGGCTCGGTGCAGGTCAAGACCCGAATGGGAAGGTCTGGCCCCAGTTGCGATCTCTCAGAGGTCAACAGTAAAAAAAATAACAATCATTTTGACCAATGAGAGCGTCCCCGCTCGGGATCTAGAGGTTTGGTTGCGGAACTACGGGGAGGTTTTGATTAAGCCCAGCAAAATCTTTGATGAGCGTAACATCTGGACTGGGGGATGGTCAGTAACAGTCAGATTGGCCAGGGATGGGAATGTTGTCCGTCACCTGCCCTCTTCAGCTTTTATAGGGAGGGATAGGATGACTATTTTCTACCCTGGTCAGCCGAAGCTGTGTCACCGCTGTGGAGAAAAGGGGCATTTGAGCTCCTCCTGTTCAGCCTTGATATGTTCAGTGTGTCGGGGTCAGGGTCATATGGCCAAGGACTGCACCCAGATGATCAGGTGCAACCTGTGCCTGCGCCTTGGCCACCCCTACAGCAGATGTCCTGAAGCCTGGCACAATATGGAGAAGGAGGTAATTGATGACTTGTCAAGGCTGGACAGGATGGAGGGTGAGGCCCCTGGTGTACCATCCCCCTCTGCGGTGACCGACTCCCCTGGTCCTGCTCAGGATCCCTCTCCAGATCCTGTGACCACCCCTCCTGTGTCTGTAAGTATTCCTTCTGTATCTGTCTCTGTGTCCCCCCAGCCTACTGTACCCTCTCCTCTTGTGTCAGAACCTTCCCAGTCTGTGCCCCCGGGTCAGTTGCCCCCCAGGTGTCTACCCCACCTGAGTCTGTCTCAAAGGGAACCCCCCCCCCACTAGGAGTGGTAGCGGGTACCAAAAAGGTCGCTTCATCCTCTGTAAAGGAAAAAACAAGAGATGTTGGCACCTCAGAAGCTGACCTGCAGTATCTGGAGGAGAGAAGGAAGGTTGGGAAGCGGAAGAAGCAGGTGGTGAGGACGGAACGGGCACCAGTGCCTGTCTCCTGCCGTCATAAGTCCTGGGATATTTCCTCATCTGGAGCTTCTTCTGAGCGGAGTTCCGATTCTGATATGGAGTTTGAGGCGGCCTCTAGAAAGAGAGAGGCTTCTAGTGATGAGCAGCAGAGGGGAGCTAAGAAGCAATCCACCCAATAACCCAAATGGCGGTTCCCCCTCCGTTAAAAGTGGTGACAATAAATGTCTCCAGCATTAAGTCGGTAAGAGCTCGTTCTATGGCCTTCTTTTTTTTCAGCCAATTAGATGCCGAAATTTTATTTCTGCAGGAGACTAGGCTCACCTCCTTGGCTGATATTCATTTGGCCAAGAGAGAGTGGAGGTCCATCTTACTGGTCTCTTGCGGCCGAGCCTTACGGCGGTGTGGCGGTGTTGTTTAAAACCGGCATGGTAACTGTCCGGCGGGTTATTGAGGTGGAAATTGGGAGATGTATGGTCTTAGACGTCCTTGTGGGGGGGGCAGGACCTGCGCCTAATTAATGTTTATGGGCCGCACACAAAGTTGGACAGGAAATGCCTTTTTACAAGGATCAAGCCATTTCTTTTTACATCCCGGCAAGTGGTCTTTGGAGGTGATTTTAATACAATAACTAGGCCCAAGGACAGGAAGGACTTCAAGGACAGGCTGGGATATGATAGCGTTTTTTTACATAGTATGGTTAGGGATGCTGGTCTTGTGGATGTGCACATTAAGCACCTCCCGGATGACACGGGGTTCACCTTTCATCGAGGTAGTAGTCAGAGTAGGATAGATAGGAGACCTCTGCTTTCTCGCCCCCAGTGGTGCAGGCAGTAGAGTTCTCTGATCACTGTATGCTATCTGTGGTGCTGAATGCTTCAGACGCCCCTCAGAGGGGCAAGGGCATCTGGAGATTGAATTCGACTCTACTCAAGGAAGAACATGTTAGACAATCCTTTGAGGAATTCTTTCAGGCTCAGGTGACCATTCTGGACTTTTGTAGCAGCAAGGCTGAGTGGTGGGAGCTGACCAAAAAGAGAATCGCTGGATTCTTCAGGGGCCTAGCCAATAGAAAACAGTTTAATAAATACATGACCTACCAACGTTTACGGAGGAAGCTGGATATTCTTGTCTCGAGAGGAGGAGATCCTGGGGCAATCTCTGAAGTGAAACTCCTTCTCAGGAAGTGTCAATATGACCGGCATGCCTCTTTGGTTCTAGAGAGGGACTATGGGAAGTACCACTCGCCTGACCCTTACCAGAACTGCAAACAAGGTGTAGCTGTTAAAACGGTTGTTGGCCTTAAGGACAGTACAGGTTCCCTGACAAAGTCCAGGTCAGGGATCCTGGAGGTCGTGAGGTCCTTTTATGCTGACCTTCTTGGGAGGAAAGAGCTTGACCGTGACAAGATGGACAGCTTTTTGGACTCTACTCCAGGTCTAAATGGTGGAGATGTTCCATTGATGAACTTGACAGAGGAGATCACAGTTGATGAGGTGATGAGGGCAATTGAACAGCTTGTCATCAAAAAGTCACCTGGACCGGATGGCTTGACGGCTGAGTTTTACAAAGCCTTTAAGTCTATTCTGGCTCCACATTTGGTAGAGGTTTTTAACAGTTGCCTTGCTGAGGGGGTGCTTCCCCCTTCCATGAGGCACTCGGCTGTGATTCTTCTTTCAAAGGGTAAAGATCCTTCGATGATTGAGAATTGGCGCCCCATCAGCCTTCTTAATGTCGATAGAAAGATACTGGCAAAGATTATTTTCTGGCGCCTGTCGTCAGTAGCAGAGTCTTTGCTTTCTCGCCATCAGCACTGTTCGGTCCAGGGTAGGTGCACCTTCACAGTGGTTTTAGCTGTCTGGGAGGCCTTGGAGCGGTGCAGGGCTGCAGGCTGGGGAAAGTATTTGCTGACATTGGATCAGGCAAAGGCTTTTGATCGTGTTAACCATGAGTACCTGTGGTTGCTCCTTAGTAAGTACGGTCTGCCGGGTGGTTTTGTCGATTGGTTAAAAGTCTTGTATAAGGGGGCAGAAAGCTTTCCTCTTGTTAATGGTTGGGTTGGGCAGTCCTTTGAGGTTGGTTCCGGGGTGCGCCAGGGTTGTCCCCTGAGTCCCCTGCTCTATGTGTTTGCAATCGACCCCTTCATCAGGAGGCTAGAGAGCGGCATGTTGTGTGGGGTACCAGTGGGGCTCCCAGGTGAGCCGCCTTTGAGGGTTGTTGCCTATGCGGACGATGTGTCGGTGATTGTCACTGGGGCAGATGAAGCAGAGGAGGTGGTCTCTCTGACATCACGGTATTCTGAAGCATCAGGCTCCAAGATCAATCAGGAAAAGAGTGAAGTTTTCTGGATGGGAAAGGAAGGTGAGGGGTTTGATCTCCCGGACACCTTTCCAGTGCCCCAGGAAAGAATTAGGATTCTAGGCATTGAATTTGGACCCGGCGATTATGGCCTCAAAAACTGGGAAGGCAGACTGGAAATTGCCAATACTAAGGTGGTCAGCTGGAAGAGATGGAAGTTATCTATGAGGGAAAGGGTTGATCTGATTAAGACTTACCTGATTCCGATCTTCTTGTATGTTAGCTTTGTCTGCATCTTGCCAGTGTCTCTCTATGCTAGGGTCAGTAGTGTGTTCTTCCAGATGTTGTGGGGGAACAGACTGAACCCCATCAAGAGGAATGTCACCTATCTATCCAGGAGGGAGGGTGGCTTAGGTATGGTCAACCCAGTTCTTTTCTTTTCACTGCTATTTCTCAAATTTAACATTGGTAATATGCTTGCAGTGGAGCCTCCTGGATGGGTAGGCATATTTAGATCTTGGTTTAGGCCTTTTCTACGACTTTGGGAAGAAGGTGGCCAAGTGAAGAATCGCAGGGGTCATCGTGGTCAGCTACCAGCCTATGTCGCTCCGTGCCTGAAGTTACTGCGGCAGTGGCGATTGTCGGCTGAAGATCTCAGATCGGTTCCGAGGAAAGTCCTTATGAGTCGAGTCTTGAGCGAAGTCTTTCATGACCCACTGGCCTTAAGGGATTGCCCAGGCCCAGTTTTGAGGGAAGGGTTAAGACTGATTAATTTGGACAGAGTACCCCCGATCGGAGAATTCGGCTGGTCGGAGAATTCGGCTGGTCGGAGAATTCGGCTGGTCGGAGAATTCGGCTGGTCGGAGAATTCGGCTGGTCGGAGAATTCGGCTGGTCGGAGAATTCGGCTGATCGGAGAATTCGGCTGGTCGGTGAGTTGGGAACTTTCTTTGGTTTTGTTTGATATGATGCGTCGCCCTTCTTTGTGCTTTTCGCTGCGATGGTCAGTTACAGGTTTGTGGCCATTTGTTTCAAGGAAGACGCAGAAAAGTCGTGCAGGAACTTTTTTTTGTGGCTGGAACTTGAGTCGCAACAGCACCCATTGTAAATGAATGTGTTTTGACTTGTCATGCGACTTTCTGTGCTGCACGTCGCAGAAATTTGAAATGGACGTCCACTCTGTGTGATTGTATACTGTGTGGCCCCATAATCTCTGATTGCCCGGGGGCCCCATGAGTCGTCAGTCCGCCCCTGTGTGGGACACTGGAACATTTATATATTGGTATATGGACTTTTTTTCTTTTCCTATAGAGTTATATATTTTTTTCAGCCTGAATTATTTATAGACCTTTTATTATCAATCAATTACATTTGACACTTTACCTTGCAATTAATGATTCACTTTATAATTGATCTTTGTTATAAGACTGTCGCCATAGGAAATAACGATCCCGCTCATGCAGAAGTGGTGTCTTGCTCGATGCCTTTCTCTGCCTATAGAAGTCTCGGAGTCTGCCAATTAACATTGCAACCACTAAAGGGTGTCCTGGCCCTAACCCTCTCTCCAGAGGGTGTCCTGGCCCTAACCCTCTCTCCACAGGGTGTCCTGGCCCTAACCCTCTCTCCAGAGGGTGTCCTGGCCCTAACCCTCTCTCCAGAGGGTGTCCTGGACCTAACCCTCTCTCCAGAGGGTGTCCTGGACCTAACCCTCTCTCCAGAGGGTGTCCTGGACATAACCCTCTCTCCAGAGGGTGTCCTGGCCCTAACCCTCTCTCCAGAGAAGTGTCTGGCGCCCATGAATCTACCTTGCATTGCACCCACCATGCCTCTTAACCCCCTCTACACAGAAGGATGTCCGCTAACTCTGGAGGTCACCATTAGTTCCTCAGGGCTCCCGGGATAGGGATACATAAGCTTGGTGAACAATGATGTTGAGTGAAGTAGATAAGAAGAAGAATGTTCACCTTTGAGTAAGTTCTTTGTAAGTGGCACCATGGAAGTGAGGGTAATTGCTTTAAGGCTGCAGGCAGTCAGGTACACCAGTGAAGCCTTACTGGGTGAGGGATGACAACAGAACTCTACCACGACTTCTTCCAGCCAATGCCGGGGGGGGAAACAAATGCATGGCAGCCGGTTCAGGAAAGGAGTGGTGGCGGTCAGTTGTGGTGAGTCATCGGGCAGAGGTGACTTGAAGGTTCCCCGGTGCTTCTACCGCTCTACCGTTATGTTTAGGCACCCGTGTTCCATTGGCCTCAGATATGGACATGGGCGTCTGCAGGTAGGGGTAAGGGGGGGCAAGTGCCCCCCCCCCCTGGAATCAGGGATCGGATCAGGAGTGATGACCCCCATCACCCCTCTCTGTCACCCCCTCTCTCTCTCTCTGTCTCTTTCTGTCACCCCCCTGTCTCTCTCTATCACCCCCCCTGTCTCTCTCTGTCACCCCCTCTATTTCTCTCTGTCACCCCCTCTGTCTCTTTCTGTCACCACCCCTGTCAATCTCTGTCACCCCCTCTATTTCTCTCTGTCACCCCCCTGTCTCTCTCTGACACCCCCCCAGTCTCTCTCTGTCACCCCCTGTTTCTCTCTGTCACCCCCCCACATGTATGCAGTTTCTGACAGTCTCTTGGTCCATGTATGCAGTCTCTGATCATCTCTTGTGCCATGTCCGCAGTCTCTTACAGTCTCTTGGGCCATGTATGCCGTCTCTCATAGTCTCTTGTGCCAGGTCCGCAGTCTCTGACCATCACCTGTACCATGTCTACAGTCTATGACCGTGATAATGTGATAATGACATTGTCCAAAAGGGTCAGAGCATGGGTGACCTTAAAATGATGCCCCCCCCTGAAAAAAGTTCTGCGGACACCCATGGATATGGGTGCCAACTCCCTGTATCCACGGTGTCATAAGCCCCCCCCCCCCCCCTATGGACAAGAACTCTGTTCTCCTATCCCGGCCTCAGTTAATCGATTGAGCTGTAGAACCAATAGGACTGTTCTGGCGCTTCGCCCCATTCTCCTTGAAATGCTGTGGAACACAATGGTCTTTTTAGGTCTCCTACATGGAGGGGAGCGATCGGAGCGATCGGAGCTTAGTGGAGGCTCAGAGCTTCTGCTGTCTGTTTGCCGTATTTTACTTTTGTATTATCTTTATGTGTACAGTGCCTTGAAAAAGTATTCATACCCCTTATAACCTTTCACATTTTGTCATGTTACAACCAAAAACGTAAATGTATTTTATTGGGATTTTATGTGATAGATCAACACAAAGTGGCACATAATTATGAAGTGGAAGGAAAATGATAAATGATACAAATAAAAGTGTGGGGGGGAGGGGCATTTGTATTCAGCCCCCTTTACTCTGATAACTAAAATCTAGTGGATCCAATTGCCTTCAGAAGTCACCCAATTAGTAAATAGAGTCCACCTGTGTGTCATGTAATCTCAGTATAAATACAGCTGTTCTGTGAAGCCCTCAGAGGTTTGTTAGAGAACCTTAGTGAACAAACAGCATCATGAAGGCCAAGGAACACACCAGACAGCTCAGGGATAAAGTTGTGGAGAAGTATAAAGCAGGGTTTGGTTATATAAATATCTCCCAAGCTTTGACCATCTCACGGAGCTCTGTTCAATCCATCATCGGAAAATGGAAAGAGTATGGCACAACTGCAAACCTACCAAGACATGGCCGTCCACCTAAACTGACCGGGCCGGGCAAGGAGAGCATTCATCAGAGAAGAGCCAAGAGGTCCATGGTAACTCTGGGGGAGCTGCAGAGATCCACAGCTCAGGGGGGAGAGTCTGTCCACAGGACAACTATTAGTCGTGTTCTCCACAAATCTGCCCTTTATGGAAGAGTGACAAGAAGAAAGACATTGGAGAAAGAAAGTCATAAGAAGTCCTGTTTGTAGTTTGTGAGAAGCCATGTGGGGGAGGGGAGCAAACATGTGGAAGAAGGTGATCTGGTCACATGACACCAAAATTCTACTTTATGGCCTAAAAGCAAAACGCTATGTGTGGGGGAAACTAACACTGCCCATCCCCCTGAACACACCATCCCCACTGTGAGACATGGTGGTGGCAGCATCATGTGGTGGGGATGGTTTTCTTCAGCAGGGGACAGGGAAGCTGGTCAGAGTTGATGGGAAGATGGATGGAGACAAATACAGGACAATCTTAGAAGAAAACCTGTTAGAGTCTACAAAAGACTTGAGACTGGGGGGGAGGGTCACCTTCCAGCAGGACAACGACCCGAAACATACAGCCAGAGCTACAATGGAATGGTTTACATCAAAGCATATTCATGTGTTAGAATGGCCCAGTCACAGCCCAGACCTAAATCACATTGAGGATCTGTGGCAAGACTTGAAAATTGCTGTTCACAGACGCTCTCCATCCAATCTGACAGAGCTTGAGATATTTTACAAAGAAGAAGAATGGGCAGAAATGTCCTCTCTAGATGGGCAAAGCTGGTAGAGACACCCCCAAAAAGACTTGTAGAGAAAGGGGGTTCTACAAAGTATTGACTCCGGGGGGCGCCATACAAATGCCCCTCCCCCACACTTTTCACATATTTATTTGTATCATTTATCATTTTCCTTACACTTCACAATTATGTGCCACTTTGTGTTGGTCCATCACATAAAATCCCAATAAAATACATTTATGTTTTTGGTTGAGTAGTAAGGTCCCAGGCCTCCTTTAGTCTAATGAGAACAGTCAGGGACAGCGGACATCCTTCTTTGCAGACTGGGTTACAAGGCATGGTGGGTGCAGTGCAAGATAGATTAATGGGCGCCAGAAACTTCTTGAATGCAAAGAGATTTATTGTCTCTTAAACAGAACTTTGGGAGAGAGGGTTAGGGTCAGGACACCCTCTGGAGAGAGGGTTAGGGCCAGGACACCCTGTGGAGAGAGGGTTAGGGTCAGGACACCCTTAGGTAGTTGCAATGTTAATTGTCAGACTCCGAGACTTCTATAGGTAGACAGCCATGCAGGGAAAGGCATCAAGCAAGACACCACATCTGCATGAGTAGGTGCGCTGTCTCCTATGGCAACAGTCTTATAACAGTTTATGTAACAAACTCCTTTACTTCCTCTAAAATCACTATTTGTAGATCAGCCCACTGAGCTCCCAGTCTCTCTCACTAGACTTGCTGATCCACTGCCACTGAATCCTGTGAGCTCTTCCAATCTTTTTACTCAGTATCTTCCTCAAGTGTCATCCCCGCTTCCCTGCTGGGCTGGCTCCGCACTCCAGATACTTCTCAAGCGTCACCCCACTGGTTGGGTCCCTGGCTTGGCACCTGCTGGAGTTTCCCGATTCTTCACTGTCCCCGGTCGGTGAGAATACTGCTCCGGTACTTGCTTCAGCTACTCACTGTGGTCCCTGGTAGTAAGGTGGATGGTCCCTTAGTGGCGTCAGCTTCCCTCTACCTCCGACCACCACAGCTTCTCCGGCCAGCAGAACCGTCACTTCTGGTTGGACTGCAATCCCAACCCTGCGCTGCTCTCTTGCTTCTGGATAGGCCCTCAGACAGCCTGGCAGCCAGATGTACCTGGTATAGGCCTAAACTTTGGCCTAAGGCCCCTTTCACACTGGGGCGGTGAGCCGCGGTGACGGTAAAACAGCGCTATATTTAGCGCTGCTTTACCGTCGTTTTCACCGCGGTTTTCGGCCGCTCGCGGTGCGGTTTTACCCCCCGCGAGCGGCCGAAAAAGGGTTAAACACCCCCCGCAGACGCGGTTTTACCGCGGTCTCTCATTGTAATCAATGGGAAGGAGCGGTATAGGAGCGGTGAACACACGGCTCCTATCCCGCTCCAAAGATGCTGCTAGCAGGACTTTTTTTGTCATCCTGCTAGCGCACCGCTCCAGTGTGAAAGCCCGCCGGCTTTCACACTGGAGTTAAAGGGGCCGGATTTTTTCATGCGGTGAACAGGCGCTATTTTTAGCGCTGCACCGCATGAAAAACGCCCCGGTGTGAAAGGGGCCTAACAGCCCGGGCAGTACAACACACGTCCACCCAGACAGCCATCCAGGTGGCACAGAACATCGATCACCTGACTCCACTCAAATATATAGGTTCTCCCAGCAGGCTAAGGGGCCAGGAAAATCCCTGCCCATTGACTGAGACACCCCAAATACTCCTAATCTGTCCTTGCATCACCCTTATCTAATGCCACCAGGTACCCGGCCACCCAGCGACAGAAGAGAGAGGTGCAGCAATTCCAGACTTAGGGGGAGATCAATTGATCCCTAACAATTGGCCAAGGCAACTATACCTGGCAGGTAAATTTAGTAGCAGCCCTGCCTAACCATCAGGGTGCTACATCTGTAACATGACAAAATGTGGAAAATTTCAAGGGGTATGAATACTTTTTCAAGGCACTGCATTTTCATTGTGTGCTCAGTTTGACTTTCCAAGCTTTGTGACATTGTAAGAACTTGGAACACTTTTTGTAGAATAATGAGAACCTCAGTGTCTAGCTGGAAAGTAGCTTAATTTCTTGGAAATAAAGGATGACGTTCTTGGTGTAGGGAACTTGGAAAATGTTGTAGAATAATGAGAACCTTATATCTAATCAAAAGTGGCTTCATTTCTTGGAAATAAAGGATTGCGTGCTTGGTGTAGGGAACTTGGGACACTTTGTACAAAATGAGAAGTTCAGTGTCTAGCTGGAAAGTGGCTTAATTTCCTGGAAATAAAGGATGGCGTGTTGGTGTAAGGAACTTGGACAACATTGTAGAACAATGAGAACCTCAGTATCTAGCTGGAAATCCATCTTGGAAATGACATGCTTGGTGTAGGGAACTTGGGGCACTTTCTTGACCAATGAGAACCTCTATGTCTAGCTAGAAAGTGGCTTAATTTCTTGGAAATAAAGGATGGTGTGCTTGGTGTAGGGAACTTGGAGCAATTTGTAGACTAATAAGAACCTCATGTTTAGCCAAAAGTGGCTTGTTTGGCGTAGGGAACTTAGAGAACATTGTAGAATAATGAGAACCTTGGTGTCTAGCTGGAAAGTGGCTTCAGTTCTCGGAAATAAAAGATGGTGTCTTTGGTGTAGGGAACTTGGAGAACGTTGTAGACTAATAAGAACCTCATGTTTAGCCAAAAGTGGCTTAATTTCTTGGAAATAAAGGATGGTGGGATTGGTGTAGGGAACTTGGAGAATGTGGTTGAATAATGAGAACCTCGGTGTCTAGCTGCAAAGTGGCTTCAGTTCTTGGAAATAAAGGATGGTGTCTTTGGTGTAGGGAACTTGAAGAACATTGTAGAATAATGAGAACCTTGGTGTCTAGCTGGAAAATGGCTTCAGTTCTTGGAAATAAAGGATGGCGTGCTTGGCGTAGGGAACTTGGAACTCATTGTAGAATAATGAGTACCTGGATGTCTAGCTGGGAAGTGGCCTTATTTCTTGGAAATAAAGGATGGCGTGCTTGGTGTAGGGAACTTGGGGCACTTTGTAGACTAACGAGAACCTCTTGGAACAATTTGTAGAATAATGAGAACTTTGTGTCTAGCTAAAAGTGGCTTAATTTCATGGAAATAAAGGATGGCGTGTTGGTGTAGTGATCTTGGAAAATGTTGTAAAATAATAAGAAGCTCAGTGTCTAGCTTGAAAGTGGCTTCAGTTCTTGGAAATAAAGAATGGTGTGCTTGATTTAGAGAACTTGGAGCACTTTGTAAAATCATGAGAACCTCAGTGTCTAGCTGGAAAGTGGCCTTATTTCTTGGAAATAAAAGATGGCGTGCTTGGTGTAGGGAACTTGGAAAATGTTGTAGAATAATGAGAACCGTATGTCTAATCAAAAGTGACTTAATTTCTTGGAAATAAAGGATGACGTGCTTGGTGTAGGGAACTTGGAGCACTTTGAAGACTAACGAGAACCTCTTGGAACAATTTGTAGAATAATGAGAACCTTGTGTCTAGCCAAAAGTGGCTTAATTTCTTGGAAATAAAGGATGGCGTGTTGGTGTAAGGAACTTGGAAAACATTGTAGAACAATGAGAACCTCAGTATCTAGCTGGAAAGTAGCTTCCATCTTGGAAATGACATGCTTGGTGTAGGGAACTTGGGGCACTTTCTTGACCAATGAGAACCTCTATGTCTAGCTAGAAAGTGGCTTAATTTCTTGGAAATAAAGGATTGTGTGCTTGGTGTAGGGAACTTGGAACACTTTGTACAAAATGAGAAGTTCAGTGTCTAGCTGGAAAGTGGCTTAATTTCCTGGAAATAAAGGATGGCGTGTTGGTGTAAGGAACTTGGGAAACATTGTAGAAAAATGATAACCTCAGTATCTAGCTAGAAAGTAGCTTCCATCTTGGAAATTACATGCTTGGTGTAGGGAACTTGGGGCACTTTCTTGACCAATGAGAACCTCTATGTCTAGCTAGCAAGTGGCTTAATTTCTTGGAAATAAAGGATGGTGTGCTTGGTGTAGGGAACTTGGAGCAATTTGTAGACTAATAAGAACCTCATGTTTAGCCAAAAGTGGCTTCAGTTCTTGGAAATAAAGGATGGTGTCTTTGGTGTAGGGAACTTGGAGAACGTTGTAGAAGAATGAAAACCTTGATGTCTAGCTAAAAGTGACTTCAGTTCTTGGAAATAAAGGATGGTGTCTTTGGTGTAGGGAACTAAGGGAACATTGTAGAATAATGAGAACCTTGGTGTCTAGCTGGAAAGTGGCTTCAGTTCTTGGAAATAAAGAATGGTGTGCTTGGCGTAGGGAACTTGGAACTCATTGTAGAATAATGAGTACCTGGATGTCTAGCTGGGAAGTGGCCTTATTTCTTGGAAATAAAGGATTGCGTGCTTGGTGTAGAGAACTTGGAACACTTTGTACAAAATGAGAAGTTCAGTGTCTAGCTGAAAAGTGGCTTAATTTCTTGAAAATAAAGGATGGCGTGCTTGGTGTAGGGAACTTGGAGCACTTTGTAGACTAACGAGAACCTCTTGGAACAATTTGTAGAATAATGAGAACTTTGTGTCTAGCTAAAAGTGGCTTAATTTCATGGAAATAAAGGATGGCATGTTGGTGTAAGGAACTTGGAAAACATTGTAGAACAATGAGAACCTCAATATCTAGCTGGGAAGTAGCTTCCATCTTGGAAATGACATGCTTGGTGTAGGGAACTTGAGGCACTTTCTTGACCAATGAGAACCTCTATGTCTAGCTAGAAAGTGGCTTAATTTCTTGGAAATAAAGGATGGTGTGCTTGGTGTAGGGAACTTGGAGCAATTTGTAGACTATTAAGAACCTCATGTTTAGCCAAAAGTGGCTTCATTTCTTGGAAATAAAGGATGGTGGGATTGGTGTAGGGAACTTGGAGAATGTGGTTGAATAATGAGAACCTCGGTGTCTAGCTGCAATGTGGCTTCAGTTCTTGGAAATAAAGGAAGGTGTCTTTGGTGTAGGGAACTTGGAGAACGTTGTAGAAGAATGAAAACCTTGATGTCTAGCTAAAAGTGACTTCAGTTCTTGGAAATAAAGGATGGTGTCTTTGGTGTAGGGAACTTAGAGAACATTGTAGAATAATGAGAACCTTGGTGTCTAGCTGGAAAGTGGCTTCTGTTCTTGGAAATAAAGGATGGCGTGCTTGGCGTAGGGAACTTGGAACTCATTGTAGAATGATGAGTACCTGGATGTCTAGCTGGGAAGTGGCCTTATTTCTTGGAAATAAAGGATTGCATGCTTGGTGTAGGAAACTTGGAACACTGTACAAAATGAGAAGTTCAGTGTCTAGCTGAAAAATGACTTCATTTATTGGAAATAAAGGATTGCGTGCTTGGTGTAGGGAACTTGGAGCACTTTGTAGACTAACGAGAACCTCTTGGAACAATTTGTAGAATAATGAGAACCTTGTGTCAAGCTAAATGTGGCTTCATTTCTTGGAAATAAAGGATGGCGTGTTGGTGTAAGGAACTTGGAAAACATTGTAGAACAATGAGAACCTCAGTATCTAGCTGGAAAATAGCTTCCATCTGGGAAATGACATGCTTGGTGTAGGAAACTTGGGGCACTTTCTTGACCAATGAGAACCTCTATGTCTAGCTAGAAAGTGGCTTAATTTCTTGGAAATAAAGGATGGTGTGCTTGGTGTAGGGAACTTGGAGAACGTTGTAGAAGAATGAAAACCTTGATGTCTAGCTAAAAGTGGCTTCAGTTCTTGGAAATAAAAGATGGCATGTTTGGCGTAGGGAACTTACAGAACATTGTAGAATAATAAGAACCTTGGTGTCTAGCTGGAAAGTGGCTTCAGTTCTTGGAAATAAAGGATGGCGTGCTTGGCGTAGGGAGCTTGGAACTCATTGTAGAATAATGAGTACCTGGATGTCTAACTGGGAAGTGGCTTCATTTCTTGGAAATAAAGGATTGTGTGCTTGGTGTAGGGAACTTGGAACACTTTGTACAAAATGAGAAGTTCAGTGTCTAGCTGAAAAGTGGCTTCATTTTTTGGAAATAAAGGATGGCGTGTTGGTGTAAGGAACTTGGAAAACATTGTAGAACAGTGAGAACCTCAGTATCTAGCTGGAAAGTAGCTTCCATCTTGGAAATGACATGCTTGGTGTAGGGAACTTGGGGCACTTTCTAGACCAATGAGAACCTCGGTGTCTAGCTGCATAGTGGCTTCAGTTCTTGGAAATAAAGGATGGTGTCTTTGGTGTAGGGAACTTGGAGAACGTTGTAGAAGAATGAAAACCTTGATGTCTATCTAAAAGTGGCTTAATTTCTTGGAAATAAAGGATGGCATGTTTGACATAGGGAACTGGGAGAACATTGTAGAATAATGAGAACCTCGGTGTCTAGCTGGAAAGTGGCTTCTGTTCTTGGAAATAAAGGATGGCGTGCTTGACGTAGGGAACTTGGAACTCATTGTAGAATAATGAGTACCTGGATGTCTAGCTGGGAAGTGGCTTCATTTCTTGCAAGTAATAGATGGCGTGCTTGGCGTAGGGACGGCAATCCTCACTCCATTCATGTCATTGCCACTAAGCTGTTTATTGCTTAATGAAACAATATAACACCTAGTTACCACATTGCAGCAACCAGGAATTCCCCGGCAGTTACTCACCCACTAATTCATCTTCATTAACAGAAGAGCTTATTAGTGCCATTGACATAAATGCCAATAAAAGCGTAAATGTCAGCATTATATTTCACAAGGGAAAGTCATTAGCAGGCCTTGTAGGCATATCACATTCAGACCTTTAATAGCCGGGGAATTTACATCCTGGCTCCTTAGTAGCCAGTCTGGCTACTTGTATCACTGGTGGGCATTGCCTGTAGAAGAGAAAGAAAGAGTAGAGAGAATATTAAAGGAACAAAGCTGGCGGATGTATGAATGAATGACCTAATGAATGAACATAAGCTCATATCAAGATTAATTGCCAATTGTTAGATCAGCCGGGAGAGTCCCGTGTTTAACTGACTAGACCAGAAGAAAAAATGAAGAACTCGGTCCCCTTGGGACCCCGTTATTTGATAAGTCCAGTGTTATAAGTGTAGCGGGGTTCTACCCCTTTTAGGCTTAGAGACTACATCTCCCATAATTCCCCAGGCTCCCAGGCTGCTTGCTTCCGCCCGGGAGGCTGCTGGGGGAGGCTATAAAAAGGAAGAGCGGAGACCGCCTCTTCCTCTTGGGACACTTCCTCTTCAGAGGCCTGACAGGACTGGCCTGCCTCTGCTGACAGAGCGTGTGACGCGGAGACTACAGCCAGCAGAGACACCTGTGCAGACCGGAGCTGAAGGCCTGAAGCCTGGGCCTTGCAGCCGATGGAGTGAGACTCTCACCCCTCAGAGTCCACAGCAGCGGAGCGGAGACTTCCCCTTACTGTCGGTCGGACGGAGCTGATGACCGGAGTTCAGGGCTGTGACTGAGGAGACCGGACGCTTTCACAGAAGAGACCAGAGCCGCCATTAGAGGGACCGGAGCTGAGGACGGTACTCAAGGATTGGTGAGAGAGCCGGAAGGCTCATCCTGCATTTACACACAAGTTTCATGCCTATTGAACTGCCTAGGCGCAATTTACCTCAGAGCAGCAATGTTACTTTTGTGGATTACAAATGACACCATTTAAAGCTACATGTGCACCACCTCTACAGATTTATTGCCGGTGAAGAACACTGTACTAGTACAAGGACTGAGCTCTATTACTAGGGATCAGGCCTGGTCCATTAGGTAGGCGCAGATAGATTTATTGCACCTCAGGGGTGCATAGCAGACGGTCGCCACGCTTGGCGTTCCGTTTCCCCATTGTTAGATTCATATACCTGTGTACATGTTTAAAGTGCATATTGCAGGGACCTGCTAAAGTATTGTGAGATATATGTTTAAATGCATGTTGCTATTCTTTTTCCTTACTGCCAAAGTAAAGCCAGTTATTCTTATCTCAGCAGTCTGCTTGTGAGTTCATACCAATTACACTTAGAGTATAAGCTAAGTTTTATGTGCATAGGGACGTACCCCTTTACTAACTGTGCCAGAGCGGGTAGAGCCAAATTGCCGGGGGTTGGTGGAGCTGTACTCAGGGACCCAAAACAAACCAGCGGCTCTCTTAACTGGGGGTAGCGCTACACGTGGGGGCTCGTAATCCGGGATCCTGAGTCAGCGGGAAAAGCCGCCAGAAGGTGCCGGCATGGACCCAATAGAAGTGGGACGGTGGTCCGCAACATGGGCCGCTGACCCAGCCGCAGCAGCAGTCATTGAACTGCCAGGGATGTGGCAGAGAGAGGCAGTCAAGCAGCTCATCATGTCATTATCCCCATGCCAGAAGTCATGGATAATGGACATGAGAAATGATGCTGGGTACACATACGCCTTAATAGAGTGGAAGGAAGAGACTCCAGAGCAGTTCAGGAGCCAGAGCATACAGGCACCAAATGGTCAGCACTACCAATTGCTGCATGCGCTGCCGCGGAAGGGAGACTACTCTCCTATGAAAGCCATTCTATCTCCAAAGAAGGAGGAGCAGAAGGGCGCGGAAAGTCCCGCACCCGCACACACTACTCTTAGTGCAGAACTGTGTGCTGTTCTAGGGGAAATTGTAACCCAGTGCAGAAGAGACCCCGGGGATTACCCAATGTCGGGATACAGGAAACTCCGGATGTTTTCAGGGAGGACACCTGTACCCTCGGGAGAAGAGGGATTTGAAGAGTGGTTAGATGGTGCCACGCAGGCCCTAGAAGAATGGGAGGTCTCAGAGGGCCGAAAGAAGCAAAGGATTGTTGAAAGCCTAAAAGGACCTGCCTTAGAGGCCATACGCAATCTGAAGACAAGCAAAAAGGATTGCACTGCCCAGGACTACATAGACATCCTGGAAGGTGTGTTTGGTGGGACAGAAAAAGTCACAGAACTTACCTATCAACTGGAACACTGTTACCAGAAGACAGGGGAGAAGCTGTCAGAGTACATGGGACGCATAGACAAGATCCTGCATAGGATTATCCTGAAGAAGGGGATAGATCCAGGGAAGGTAGATGAAGCCCGTGCCCAGCAGGTGATGAGGGGAGCCCAACCCTTGGACCCTGTCGCACTAATTCTACGCACCCGGCAGGATGGGAAGAACCTGGACTACCCTGACCTCATCCGAATGGTCAGAGAAGAAGAGGCCATGTTGGAAGAGAAAAGGGAGAAGCAGGTGATGGGGTCTACCAAGTTTCCAGTGGCCACGGTCAGGTCGGCCTTAACCCCTGAAAGAGACACAGAGGTAGATGCCCTGAAGTTGCAGATGTCCCAGATGATGGAGATACTGACATCTCTAGTGGCGAAAGAGACGCCTAGTCCCAAGAAGGAAACAAGCAGGAGGGAATTGTTTCCAGCTGTTCCAGCACCAGCATCCCCTCTTGACCACAGTGAGATGATTTGCTTTAATTGTGGAGGAATTGGTCATATTGCAGCTATATGTTCCAGTCCCAAGAAGAAGAAGGCAGAAAACCGCCAGCCGGCGGGAAACGCCAAAGGGCCCCGGTGAAGGAGTCAACCGGGTGCCCATCACCTTCAGTGAGCTCCAAGAAGCACAACAAGAAGAGAAAGCGAGGAGACCAAACCCCTCAGAAGGGGCCCAGGGATCCTCAACCAAGGTGCACTCCAGAGAAAGGGGGCAAGACCCCTCCGGAGAGACACAGCACCCCCAAGCGTGAACTCTTCAAAGTGAGAGATAACAATATCCCTCAACGGGTTCGCACTCCCACTAAGAGGGAGAAAGTCAATGCATACCAGGCTCAAGAAAGGAGCAAGTGCAAATCAAGTGCTGGCAAAGCAAAGAGTCCAAAGAAGAGGACAGCATCAACTAGGCCCCACCCAGAAGAGCTAGTTGGTCCATCCCCTACTGTACCCATCCAAGTGGAAGGAGTGTACACGAAGGCCCTTCTGGACACTGGAGCACAAGTGACCCTGTTGTACAGGGACTTCTATGACAGATACCTGAGTCATCTGCCAATACAGAAGATAGAAGAGTTGGAGATAAGGGGATTGGGAACCCAGAGTTTCCCCTATGATGGATACTTACCCATCAGATTGACGTTTGACCCATCCGTAGCTGGGAAGTCTGAAGTGTTCGACACCTTAGCAGTGGTGTGTCCCCGCCCACCAGGAACCAGCAAGACTTCCCTGATCATAGGGACGAACACGGACCTAGTCAGAAGGCTTCTGACCCCCCTGGTGAAGAAAGAGAGTCTTTCAACTCCCAAGATCCACCCCATGCTGAAGGCAGCCTATCAGCGGTTGGTCCTAGAGCAGAAGACCCAAGTGAGGGGATAGGAAGGGTATGGAGGCTTGGAAAAGAAGGAGCAGTGTTACAGCCTGGAGAGGTGACCTGCATGAGAGCCACGGTAAAACTTACCTGGGAGCAGCCTGGCCCCTTTGTAATGTTGGAACCCGACCCAATGGAGGGTCACTCAGGTCTGGAGGTGATACCAGAAGTAATTTCACTGAAGGACCTGAAGAAGGCTAAAGGAAGAGTCCCTGTCAGTGTGAGAAACCCCACGGAGCAGCCTGTGGAGATCCCTGCCAGGATGCTTCTGGGACAGGTGAGTCCTGCTGTCCCAGTTGGCTGGTCAGAAGTGAAGGGGACGGGTGAAAGTGAAGATGTTTGGAAGAAACTCTCCATGGAAAACCCTAACCTACCTGGAGCTTGGAAAGAGAGAGCCAAGGCCCAGCTGACCAGATGGGAGAAGATTTTCTCCAAAGATGAGTTTGATGTGGGGTGTGCGAGGAGTGCCACCCACCGAATCCGCATGCAAGAGGACAAGCCATTCAGAGAAAGAGTGAGGCGAGTCCCGCTAGCAGATCTGGAGGATCTGAGGGAGCAGCTTGCGGAGCTGAAGAAGACGGGAGTGATTAGGGAGTCCAGAAGCCCCTACGCCTCCCCAATTGTGGTAGTCAGGAAGAAGAATGGGTCATTGAGACTGTGCATTGACTACAGAACTCTCAACAGGAGGACCATTCCTGACCAGTACACCACGCCAAGGATAGAAGATGCCTTACAGAGTTTATCTGGAGCTAAGTGGTTCAGTGTGATGGACCTCAAGAGTGGGTACTATCAGATCCCCATGCATCCAGAAGATAGAGAGAAGACTGCCTTCATAACCCCAGTGGGATTCTTTGAGTTCAACAGGATGCCCCAGGGCCTATCTGGAGCTCCTGCTACGTTTCAACGCCTAATGGAAAGGACAGTTGGAGACATGAACCTCATAGAAGTCCTTGTGTACCTGGACGATGTCATTGTCTTTGGAAAGACTTTGGAAGAACATGAAGCCAGGCTGGAGAAAGTACTGAAGAGGCTCAGTGAAGAGGGACTTAAACTTTCTCCAGAGAAGTGTCGGTTCTATCAGTCTTCTGTGAACTATCTGGGACACATAGTGTCTGAAAAAGGAGTGGCCACAGACCCTGAGAAGTTGGAGGCAGTTACTTCGTGGCCAAGGCCCACAACAGTTACAGAACTTCGGTCTTTCTTGGGGTTCTGCTCCTACTACCGCAGGTTTGTGGATGGATTTGCCCGCATTGCCAAACCCCTCAACGAGCTGCTGAAGACAGAAGGAGAGGAGGATGGAATGGGGCCTAGGAGGTCCAGTGAATCAGTCCAAGACCAGTGGAATTCAAGGTGTGAAGAGGCTTTCGGAACCTTGAAGAGAAGTCTCACCACAGCCCCAGTTTTGGCCTACGCTGATCCCACTAGACCCTATGAGCTACATGTTGATGCCAGCCATGAGGGCCTAGGTGGAGTACTCTACCAGGAGCATGAAGACCAGCTACGACCAGTGGCCTATGTGAGCCGGAGCCTGACCCCCTCCGAGAAGAACTATCCCACCCACAAGTTGGAGTTCTTAGCCCTCAAGTGGGCAGTTGTTGACAAATTGAGAGACTATTTGTATGGGGCCGAGTTTACTGTAAAGACAGATAACAACCCCTTGACCTATCTATTCACCACCGCCAAGCTGGATGCAACTGGACACAGATGGTTGGCGGCGTTGTCTGGATTCAATTTCAGTCTCAAGTACAGACCAGGGGCTGGAAATAGGGATGCAGATGCCCTGTCCCGAAGATCCCATGTCATGGTCGATGACTGGGAAGACTGGACCCAAGTGGCACCAGATGGAGTGCGAGCCCTTTGTCAGGGGGCTGAACTCCAAGCCAGAGGAGGATCCAGAGCTGAAGAGATAGGAGTTACCACAGTGGGAGTCCCAAAGTGTTACTGTGGGGTAACTCAACTGGCAGAGGAGTGTCTGCCGAAGCTGTCCAAGAAGGAGTTAAGGTGTGACCAATTGGAAGACCCCATGGGGAAATTGGTCCTGGAAGCCCTGGAAGACAAGAGTCCAGAGGGACTTCGCCTTCACCCTTCTAAAGAAGCTCGCCTATTGAGGAAAGAATTGGACAAGCTACAGGTGCATCAGGGGGTAGTCTACCGAAGGGGCCCCTCTGAAGACAAGTGGCAGTTGTTTCTCCCAGAGAAGCATCGAGAGACTGTGCTGGTTGCCTTACATGACCAGCATGGTCACTTAGGAGCAGAGAGAACCTTCCAACTTGTCAGAGACCGGTTTTACTGGCCCTGCATGAGGGCCGAAGTGGAGGAGTATTGCCATTCCTGTGCAAGATGCATTCAGAGGAAGACTTTACCCCATCAAGCTGCCCCAATGGGCCACCTACAGAGTGAAGGCCCAATGGATCTGGTATGCATTGATTTTCTCTGCCTTGAACCCGATTTGAGCGGATTGGGAAATGTTCTGGTGGTAACCGACCATTTCACTCGTTATGCTCAGGCTTTCCCAACCAAGGACCAGAAGGCCTCTACAGTAGCCAAGGTACTCTTGGAGAAGTACTTTGTTCACTATGGACTGCCACAGAGAATCCACTCAGACCAAGGAAGAGACTTTGAGAGTCGCCTGATCAGGAAGCTACTAGATTCTCTGGGAGTAGAGAAGACTAGGACCACACCATATCACCCTCAAGGTGATGCCCAGCCTGAAAGGTTCAACAGGACCCTATTGAACATGTTGGGAACTTTGGAAACAGAGAAGAAGCAACATTGGAGCCAACACATATCAGCTCTAGTGCATGCTTACAATTGCACCACAAGTGATGTGACAGGTTTTTCCCCTTACCGGCTGATGTTTGGGAGAGAAGCAAGATTGCCAGTGGATTTAGCCTTCGGCATTTCCTTAGACCACGCCTCTGCTGCCTCCCACAAAGGATATGTGGACAGACTGAGGCGCAGTCTGAAGATAGCTTATGAAAAAGCTCAAGCGGCCTCCGACCAGAGGGGGGCCCGAAATAAGAGGAACTTTGATTTGAAAGTTAGAGTACAGGACCTACAGCCTGGGGACCGTGTACTGTTACGCAACCTAGGGATCCCTGGAAAACACAAGATTGCTGATAGATGGAGATCAGAGCCATATATCATCTGTAGGAAACTTCCAGGATTGCCTGTCTACAAGTTGAAGCCAGAAGGAAGAGTGGGGCCTTTGAAGACCTGGCATAGGAATCATTTGCTCCCACTCACTGAAGCAGTCAGAATGCCTCCAGTAAGAGATGTACCTGAATCTGTTTCCATTCTGGATACCCCCAGGCCTAACACTAGGTCTCAAACATCCCAAGCTAGGGGTGGTGAGGACCCCCAACCTGAGGAAGAAAGAGGAGAACTTGAATGGCTATGGCCTTCCTCAACTCCAGGGAATTCTGCCATAGATCTTCCACCTACTGAAGATGTGGAAGATAACACATTGAACCCAGAAGCCACAGAGTTTGTGCCATTCAGTGATGTGCCTGAGTGCTGGGAAGATATCCCTGGTCTCTACCCAGAACAAGAAGAAGATGTTCCAGAACCAGAGATGTTGCCAGAATGTGTTCCTGAAGAAGTTCCAAGAGAACAGAGAGCTCGCAGAGTTGTGAAGCCTCCCAAGAAGTTAACTTACCCCAAGATGGGAGAAAGTTCAGAGGGCTCTGTTACTACAGCAAGGAGAAGTGCTGAAAGCCCTGACCCTTCCGCTGTTCATTTAGTGGAGGGCAACCCCAGCTCTCTCTCTGGCACAGTTAAACAGGTCGCCCACACTGAAGTGACCTGTAGACAGGACAGCTCCCCATCTTATGCTAATTGGTGGGAAGCTCCTCTGTCCAAATTATGTGAAAATGTTGTTCCCGAGAAAGTTTGTAGTTTGAACACTATCTTTGGGGACCAAAGATTCAAAGTGGGGGGAGTGTGTAGCGGGGTTCTACCCCTTTTAGGCTTAGAGACTACATCTCCCATAATTCCCCAGGCTCCCAGGCTGCTTGCTTCCGCCCGGGAGACTGCTGGGGGAGGCTATAAAAAGGAAGAGCGGAGACCGCCTCTTCCTCTTGGGACACTTCCTCTTCAGAGGCCTGACAGGACTGGCCTGCCTCTGCTGACAGAGCGTGTGACGCGGAGACTACAGCCAGCAGAGACACCTGTGCGGACCGGAGCTGAAGGCCTGAAGCCTGGGCCTTGCAGCCGATGGAGTGAGACTCTCACCCCTCAGAGTCCACAGCAGCGGAGCGGAGACTTCCCCTTACTGTCGGTCGGACGGAGCTGATGACCGGAGTTCAGGGCTGTGACTGAGGAGACCGGACGCTTTCACAGAAGAGACCAGAGCCGCCATTAGAGGGACCGGAGCTGAGGACGGTACTCAAGGATTGGTGAGAGAGCCGGAAGGCTCATCCTGCATTTACACACAAGTTTCATGCCTATTGAACTGCCTAGGCGCAATTTACCTCAGAGCAGCAATGTTACTTTTGTGGATTACAAATGACACCATTTAAAGCTACATGTGCACCACCTCTACAGATTTATTGCCGGTGAAGAACACTGTACTAGTACAAGGACTGAGCTCTATTACTAGGGATCAGGCCTGGTCCGTTAGGTAGGCGCAGATAAATTTATTGCACCTCAGGGGTGCATAGCAGACGGTCGCCACGCTTGGCGCTCCGTTTCCCCATTGTTAGATTCATATACCTGTGTACATGTTTAAAGTGCATATTGCAGGGACCTGCTAAAGTATTGTGAGATATATGTTCAAATGCATGTTGCTATTCTTTTTCCTTACTGCCAAAGTAAAGCCAGTTATTCTTATCTCAGCAGTCTGCTTGTGAGTTCATACCAATTACACTTAGAGTATAAGCTAAGTTTTATGTGCATAGGGACGTACCCCTTTACTAACTGTGCCAGAGCGGGTAGAGCCAAATTGCCGGGGGTTGGTGGAGCTGTACTCAGGGACCCAAAACAAACCAGCGGCTCTCTTAACTGGGGGTAGCGCTACATAAGTAAATGGGTAAAAGTAGTCCAAAGGACCACCAGACTTACCAGGTCTGTTTCATTGACCAGTGGCACATCACTGTCCATAACAGGAGATTTCTCCTATTTCATAACACAACAATGTGTGCCACTTTCTTATTTGGGTGTCAATGTCACAAAGGCCAGGGATTCTAACCCAATAGTCCTTGTGACACTAAAAGCAAGACCCCCATTTGTTTCCTCTAGGTTACCAGTGGTTACAGGCAAGGAGGCCATGCTCTACTGGAGTACAGGCTTCCTGTGTGGGAAGGAATCGCCCCCAAGGTAATACATAAAACCTGGCCTGTTAGCGGGCCCTGAGGACAAGGTTGATGACCTCTGCAATAGAATACTTCACCTTTTCACTTTGACGAGATCTGGCTGTAACCAAATGGACGGCGAGTTCTGATTCAAATTGAAAAAAAAGTCACTCTTTCTCATTGCCACCATTCTCTCATTATTTCAGTCTACCCTGTGCCAGTCCTCCTGGGTCACATGTGCCAAATTCCCTGTAGATTTGATACATCCAACCAAAAAAACACAAATAGTCCTTTGAGAATCTGAAAATCTTTCCAGCATGAATTGCTTTTAAATAGATACTTTTCCTTTCCCTCTTTCTTCAGTCCTTTGTCCCTTCTTTCCTCCCTCCCTCCCTCCTTCCCTACTTCCATTACTCCCTTCCTTCTTTCCCTATGTTTCCCTTCTCCTCCTTCTTATCTCTCATTCCTTTCCTTGTTTTGTTCTTTCCTTCTCCCCCTCACTTTTTGTCTCCCTTCTTCTCCTTCTTTTGCCATCCCTTTGGTTTCCTTTCCTTCCCTACTTTCCTTTCCTTTCTTTTTTCCTTTCCTTTCCCTTTCCTTCCTTCCTCTTTTCACTTTTTTTTCTCCATTCCTTTGCTTTCTCTTTTCCCTTTTCCTTTGCTTTCTCCTTTCCTTTTATTTGCTTTCTCCTTTCCCTTTTTCATTTTCTTTCATTTTATTTGTCTTTTCCTTTCCTTTCTCCTTTCCCTTTCCTTCCTTTCTCCTTTCCTTGTTTTTCTCTTTTCCTTTGCTTTCTCCTTTTTATTTTTCCTTTCCTTTCTTTTGCTTTCTCCTTTCATTTGTCTTTTCCCTTTCCTTCCTTTCTCTTTTCCTTTTTGTCTCCATTCCTTTACTTTCTCCTTTCCCCTTTTCCTTTCCTTTTCTTTCTCCTTTCCTTTTTCCTTTTCTTTCACATTTCCTTTCTCCTTTCCTTTTTTTTCTCTTTTCCTTTCCTTTGCTTTCTCATTTCCTTTGCTTAATCATTTCCTATCCTTCTTTCCTCCTTCTTCCTTTCCTTTCCTCTGTTCCCCTTTTCTTTCCTTTCCTTTCTTTCTCATTTCCTTTTTCCATCCCTTTGCTTTCTTTTCCTTTCTCCACCCTTCCTTTCCCCTTTCCTTTCTTTTGCTTTCTCCTTTCCTTTCCTTTATCCTTTCCTATCCTTCATTCCTCCTTCTTACTTTCCTTTCCTCTTTTCTCCTTTCCTTTTTTTCTTTCCTTTTTTCTTTCCTTTCCCTTTTCTTCCTTTCTCTTTTCCTTTTTTTCTCCATTGCTTTCCTTTTTCCTTTCCTTTCTTTTCTTCTTTCCTTTCCTTATTTTTTTCGTCTTTGCTTTTTTTCTTCCTTTCCTTTCTTTTCTCCTTTCTTTTCTCCGTTCCTTTTTCCTTTCCCTTCCTTTGCTGTCTACTTTCCTTTTTCATTTCCTTTTCTTAGCTTTCTCCTTTCCATTTTTTCTCCTTTCCTTTCCTTTCCTTCCTTTTTTCATCCCTTTGTTTTCTCTTCCTTTCTTCCTCCCACCTTCTCCCTCCTTTCCTTTTTATTTCCTGTTACTATTCTTTTCCGGTCCTTTCCTTCTTTATTCCTCATTTCATTTTTTTTCCCTCTTTACTTTTTTAGTTTTGCTTTACTTTTCTTTTGTTTCCATTTATTTTTTTGTCCTTTTCCTTTACTTTCTACGTTTCTCTCTCTATTCTTCTTCCTTCTATTTCTCCCCTTTCTTTTTCCTCCTTTTCCTTTCGTGTTTTTCTCTCTCTGGAAGTGACATTTGTATCTCTTCTTCTGGTAGAGGAATGTAATGTGTCTGTACGATCGATCTGTAATGTCCCAGCATGCTCTGCTCTATGGAGTCCAGATCCCCCAGATTGCTGGTACTTGTGGTTCCTCGGTCTGGGCTCTCCGTCTGCGTTTGCCGTTATTTATTCCGTTGGATTCCCTCCGGGAAGATCTGCAGCGTTGGGTGTGATTTACAGCAAACAAAAGATAATATATAATTATGTAATACAAGCCGAGCGTCTGGAGAGGAATGTGCGCTGCCAACCGATCGCCGGTCGCTGTTATCTCTCAATAAATACAGATAAGTGGAGTTAATTGTTACAGTTTACGTGTTGAATCCTCCCTCCCCCCCTTCAGGCTTACACAGGTGTAGTGGCTCCTCTCCTGGACGGAAACGGCTTCCTCTGATTTCACCGCACACTGTGAGCTTCTCACAATGTGCATTAGAAGCCGCAGCAAGTCAGATGGAGCCCCGCCTCATTTCCTGGCTGGAGGACCCCCCTAGGCCCATTACCTAGGGTGGTCTGCATGCAAATTCTGTTTCCTGACACCCACCCATTAAGGCATTTTCTTATTTGCATAACTCCTCCCACTGCTTGTATCAGGAATGAGGGCTCCTGAGAGGAGTACTGAGGGAGGGGGCTGTGGTGTTTTCGATAAGCTATCTGATTGAAAGACAGGCACTCTGCCGGCTCCCCCCACCAGCCGTGATCTGCCTGCATTGCACAGAGAAGCACAGAGACCCGGTGATGATGTCACTGGGACTGAAATAAGGTATATACAATGAAAAGGGTTCATTAATAAATGTCATTAGCATGGTGACCTGACGCTGCTGGCACTCTGAGCACGCTGCCAGGAAAGGAAGGCGAGTCGGTTTGCTGTAAGTGACACTTGTGTGTGTGTTTGCTGATCCTCCCCAGCCGGCCAATCACAGAGCTATATTTATCCCTGACGGCTGTTGTATTTGCTGCGGTTGAACTAATTGTTTATTGTGCGGAGGCGAGAGGCGGGGCTGTGTGTCTCAGAGCGGATGCCAATCAGCGGGGGGCCCCGGGGACACCCGATATGTACGGCTGTGCCATCCATTAGAACAATGGGCTCCACACATCACTGATATAACACGGATTAATAGGATTAATGCTCCAGAGTCCAGGAGGACGGGAAGATGTTTTTATTGGACGGCGGACCCGAGAATGTGTCCGAACACGCCGGGAGTGACGCTATTTGGGGAAATAAGTGAACCTTCTGTTATTTATATATTATTACTACAAGTAATGTGTCATTGGGACTCCCCACATTGATCACAAGACTCCCCCTGACAATGTCTTCATTCGATTTCCCCTCCAGAAGGACAGTGCCATCTTTGTTCAGGCATCATCCAGGGCCGCCATCTACTTCCTGGACTGAGATCCCAGCTCAGAGATGACACAGTCATGTAAATACTGGTGCCTATGCAGTTCACAAATGTGTTCCACAGATCAGCCCCTGCTTCTGCCCATTACCTTGTGACTGGCTACAAAGTTACAATGTACAGTCTGATCACTGGGGGAGGAGACTGAGGAAATGCCTCCTCCTCCTTCTACAAAGTCACAATGTACAGTCTGATCACTGGGGGAGGGGAGACTGAGGAAATGACTCCTCTTACTTCTACAAAGTTACAATGTACAGTCTGATCACTGGGGGAGGGAGACTGAGGAAATGACTCCTCCTCCTTCTACAAAGTCACAATGTACAGTCTGATCACTGGGGGAGGGGAGACTGAGGAAATGACTCCTCTTCCTTCTACAAAGTTACAATGTACAGTCTGATCACTGGGGGAGGGGAGACTGTGGAAATGCCTCCTTCTACAAAGTTACACTGTACGGTCTGATCACTGGGGAAAGGGGAGACTGAGGAAATGCCTCTTCCTTGTTCTACAAAGTTACAATGTACAGTCTGATCACTGGGGGAGGAGACTGAGGAAATGACTCCTCCTCCTGCACTGGTGGACAAGGGGTTAAAAAGGCTTTGAGATGACCACAGGGATAGTAAAGGCCTACAGGTGTGGGATTTGCATGAAAGAATATTCCTACAAACTAGCACAGTACATTTTACACTCCTGGATCAGGGGGCTCTGATGGGAACTCTAATGTAAGGGGGGACTCTGATATAAATGGGGGAATCTGCTGAGGACCCTTATGTAAAGGGGGACATTGATGGAGACTCTGATGTGAACTCTGATGTAAGGGGGGACTGTAATGGGGACTCTGATGTAAGGGTGGACTCTTATGTAACTGATGGGATGAGGATTGAAATGGAGTGGTGAGGATTGTGATGGAGTGGTGAGGATTGTGATGGAGTGATGAGGACTGTGATGGAGTGATGAGGATTGTGATGGAATGGTGAGGATTGTGATGGAGTGGTGAGGATTGTGATGGAGTGATGAGGATTGCGATGGAGTGGTGAGGATTGCGATGGAGTGGTGAGGATTGTGATGGAGTGGTGAAGATTGTGATGGAGTGGTGAGGATTGTGATGGAGTGGTGAGGATTGTGATAGAGTGGTGAGGATTGTGATGGAGTGATGAGGATTGTGATGGAGTGATGAGGACTGTGATGGAGTGATGAGGATTGTGATGGAGTGGTGAGGATTGTGATGTAGTGGTGAGAATTGTGATGGCGTAATGAGGATTGTGATGGCGTAATGAGGATTGTGATGGAGTGGTGAAGATTGTGATGGAGTGGTGAGGATTGTGGTGGAGTGATGAGGATTGTGATGAAGTGATGAGGATTGTGATGGAGTGGTGAGGATTGTGATGGAGTGGTGAGGATTGTGATGGAGTGGTGAGGATTGTGATGGAGTGGTGAGGATTGTGATTGAGTGGTGAGGATTGTGATGGAGTGGTGAGGATTGTGGTGGAGTGATGAGGATTGTGGTGGAGTGATGAGGATTGTGATGGAGTGGTGAGGATTGTGATGGAGTGGTGAGGATTGTGATGGAGTGATGGGGATTGCGATGGAGTGGTGAGGATTGCGATGGAGTGGTGAGGATTGTGATGGAGTGGTGAGGATTGCGATGGAGTGGTGAGGATTGCGATGGAGTGGTGAGGATTGCGATGGATTGTGATGGAGTGATGAGGATTGTGATGGAGTGGTGAGGATTGTGATGGAGTGATGGGGATTGCGATGGAGTGGTGAGGATTGCGATGGAGTGGTGAGGATTGCGATGGAGTGGTGAGGGTTGCGATGGAGCGGTGAGGATTGTGATGGATTGTGATGGAGTGATGAGGATTGTGATGGAGTGGTGAGGATTGTGATGGAGTGGTGAGGATTGTGATGGAGTGATGAGGATTGTGATGGAGTGGTGAGGATTGTGATGGAGTGATGAGGATTGTGATGGATTGTGATGGAGTGATGAGGATTGTGATGGAGTGGTGAGGATTGTGATGGAGTGGTGAGGATTGTGATGGATTTATGAGGATTGTGATAAAGTGGTGAGGATTGTGATAAAGTGGTGAGGATTGTGATGGAGTGGTGAGGATTGTGATGGAGTGTTGAGGATTGCGATGGAGTGGTGAGGATTGCGATGGAGTGGTGAGGATTGTGATGGAGTGGTGAGGATTGTGATGGAGTGGTGAGGATTGTGATGGAGTGATGGGGATTGCGATGGAGTGGTGAGGATTGCGATGGAGTGGTGAGGATTGTGCTGGAGTGGTGAGGATTGCGATGGAGTGGTGAGGATTGCGATGGAGTGGTGAGGATTGCGATGGATTGTGATGGAGTGGTGAGGATTGTGATGGAGTGGTGAGGATTGTGGTGGAGTGATGAGGATTGCGATGGAGTGATGAGGATTGCGATGGAGTGATGAGGATTGTGATGGAGTGGTGAGGATTGTGATGGAGTGGTGAGGATTGTGATGGATTTATGAGGATTGTGATAAAGTGGTGAGGATTGTGATAAAGTGGTGAGGATTGCGATGGAGTGGTGAGGATTGCGATGGAGTGGTGAGGATTGCGATGGAGTGGTGAGGATTGCGATGGAGTGGTGAGGATTGCGATGGATTGTGATGGAGTGGTGAGGATTGTGATGGAGTGGTGAGGATTGTGGTGGAGTGATGAGGATTGCGATGGAGTGATGAGGATTGCGATGGAGTGGTGAGGATTGTGATGGAGTGGTGGGGATTGCGATGGAGTGGTGGGGATTGCAATGTAGTGGTGAGGATTGCGATGGAGTGGTGAGGATTGCGATGGAGTGGTGAGGATTGCAAAGGAGTGGTGAGGATTGCGATGGAGTGGTGAGGATTGTAATGGAGTGGTGAGGATTGTGATGGAGTAATGAGGATTGTAATGGAGAGATGAGGATTGCGATGGAGTGGTGAGGATTGTAATGTGGACTCTGATGTAAGGCCAGCCATTCACTGAGCCAATTTCTTTCCTGTAACCACGGGTTGCAGGAAAGAAATCCCCTCAATTCCCCCATCAACACACATAATGTTGACAGAGGAATCCCTCCTGCCTGGCCATTGTATCCAGCAAAAATCACTGTCCTCTCCCGGTGGGGACGGCCCCTTTGCCCCCTCCCATAATAGCCGATAGCGATAATCGCATGTAATACCTGGAAGGCTGGTTGTATCCAAGTTGATTAATCGAATTAACTTGGGTACATTCAGCCTGCCCATACATGGTTTCTTCGGAATCCAGCTGGGATTCGAACGATCTATGACCGGCTTAAGGGGGGCTTTGATGTGAACTCTGATGTAAGGGGGGAATCTGATTAAAGCCTTTGATTTATGGCTTTCGTTGTGTGCTGTTGTGATGAGCTCTGATTAGTCGCAGTCATCACATGGTACAGACAGCACCAATCACAGCCCATCTGTACCATGTGATTGGTGCCGGGTCCAAGCGTGCTGGAGTCATTTTCATAAAAAAAAAAGAAAAAATTAACAGTTATAAGTAGTACCATGTTACTATGATACCACTGTATTGCTCTGGTCAATGTATGTAAAAAACAAAACAAAAAAAAAGAAATGTAATAAAATAAATATTAAAGAAATTGAAAGGTATATGATGACGCTGTACTGCACTGGTGACAGTATGTAAAAAATAAAAAAAATATTTTTTAATTTCCTAATTTTCCAAAAAATTGTGCCAAAAAATGACAACTCAGACTATCTACTTTCCAAAAAAGGGGTGATTTGGGGGGTATTTGTATTTTTCTGGCATTTTCGGGCCTCAAGAAATGAGATCGGCTGTCAGTACATCGGGATTGGTGGATTATCAGATATATATCTCATAGTTTGTAGATAATAATTTTCCTACAGACTAAATAATGTACACTGATTTGGGGGATTTTCACCAAAGAAATGGAGCAGAATACATTTTGGCTGAAATATATCTCCTCTGATGGGAGATAGAGAGATACAAAGTAACATTGTTTATAAACATCGATCAGAAGGGAGATAGAGAGATACAAAGTAACATTGTTTATAAACATTGATCAGACGAGAGATAAAGAGATGCAAAGTAACATTGTTTATAAACATTGATCAGACAGGAGATAGAGAGATACAAAGTAACATTGTTTATAAACATTGATCAGACGGGCGATAGAGAGATACAAAGTAAAATTGTTTATAAACATTGATCAGACAGGAGATAGAGAGATACAAAGTAACATTGTTTATAAACATTGATCAGACGAGAGATAAAGAGATGCAAAGTAACATTGTTTATAAACATTTATCAGAGAGGAGATAGAGAGATACAAAGTAACTTTGTTTATAAACATTGATCAGACGAGAGATAAAGAGATGCAAAGTAACATTGTTTATAAACATTGATCAGACAGGAGATAGAGAGATACAAAGTAACATTGTTTATAAACATTGATCAGACGGGCGATAGAGAGATACAAAGTAAAATTGTTTATAAACATTGATCAGACAGGAGATAGAGAGATACAAAGTAACATTGTTTATAAACATTGATCAGACGAGAGATAGAGAGATACAAAGTAACATTGTTTATAAACATTGATCAGGCGGGAGATAGAGAGATACAAAGTAACATTGTTTATAAACATTGATCAGGCGGGAGATAGAGAGATACAAAGTAACGTTGTTTATAAACATTGATCAGATGGGAGATATAGAGATACAAAGTAACATTGTTTATAAACATTAACCCTTAAGTTGGCCATAGATGATTTTTTTTTTTTTTATTCAGCCAGTGGGCTGAACAACAGCAAAAAAAAGAACAGATTCCTCCCTCCACACAAGTGAGATGGATGGAGGAACTCTCCTCGCTGGGACTCTCCGCTCTCAGAATACATGGATCAGTGGCTACAGCCACCAATCCTCAAAAGTATTCCAACATTCCCAACAAAAGTCTATGGATGGCTCGGTGTCACTGATCTCATGTCAGTGGTGCCACCTCAGACAGTCCCATGCATGTTCTCAGGGGGAAACTGATTGGATGAGTCCGAGACCCACCCTGGACCACTATTGTGTCCGCCAGGATTGGCCAGTATCCGGTCTGATGACCCGAGTGTTCAGAGGCGGCTCTAGGCTTTGTGAGGCCTTAGGCAAAACTACACATGAGGCCCCACTCACGCCCGTAATAGGAAAAAAAATACAAGCACAAAGAAAAGAGGGTGAGATAAAGAGAAGGGAGAGAGAGAATCAGTGATTGAGCACAGGCAAATTAGGAGGCCGCGAGGCCCCTGTGAGTCCGAGGCCTTAGGCGACCGCCTAATTTGCCTAATTAGAGAGCCGCCTCTGCGAGTGTTACTATCCGGCATTCCAGCTTTACCAACCTGCATCATTGACCGGCTTTACCGGCACCATGGGGTGATGTTTATTAGCGCATTGTCACAGCTGTTGTTTGTATTCATATCTTTTATATAATAATAATAATAAGATCTTTTCTCTGGGGGTGAAGAATCCACCGACGTTCTTATTATAGCTCCACCAGGATGTTGTTGTTGGAGCCAATGGGACACAAAACATGTTTGTATTTCGGTTGTCATGCTGCAAAAAATAAATAAATATATTAATAATAATAATTATTGTGATCTTTCCGTTTCATCACCAACATTGACAAGTTCTTTAGTTTATAAACCAAATTCCCGATAAGGTAAATCTCAGCAGAAACGGGGGGCCTAACATGAATATTGGACTGGAAAGGGAATTCACAGGGTTGGTGACCACCAGGCTAGATCACCAGATCCCTCCACATGGACCTAGTGCTGGGCTTTCTTACTGGAGAGCCCAGCATGCTTGGAAACCCCCAAATCATACATGTGTGGTCAGGGGAACACCCAGATCATGCATGTGTGGTCAGGGGAACCCCCAAATCGAGCATGTGTGGTCAGGAGAACCCCCAAATCATACATGTGTGGTCAGGGGAACCCCCAGATCATGGATGTGTGGTCAGGGGAACCCTCAGATCATACATGTGTGGTCAGGAGAACCCCCAGATCATACATGTGTGGTCAGGAGAACCCCCAGATCATACATGTGTGGTCAGGGGAACCCCCAGATCATACATGTGTGGTCAGGAGAACCCCCAGATCATACATGTGTGGCCAGGGAAACACCCAGATCATACATGTGTGGCCAGGGAAACACCCAGATCATGCATGTGTGGTCAGGGGAACACCCAGATCATGCATGTGTGGTCAGGGGAACCCCCAGATCATACATGTGTGGTCAGGGGAACCCCCAGATCATACATGTGTGGTCAGGGGAACACCCAGATCATGCATGTGTGGTCAGGGGAACCCCCAGATCATGCATGTGTGGTCAGGGGAACCCCCAAATCATACATGTGTGGTCAGGAGAACCCCCAGATCATGGATGTGTGGTCAGGGGAACCCCCAGATCATACATGTGTGGTCAGGGGAACCCCCAGATCATACATGTGTGGTCAGGGGAACACCCAGATCATGCATGTGTGGTCAGGGGAACCCCCAGATCATGCATGTGTGGTCAGGGGAACCCCCAGATCATACATGTGTGGTCAGGGGAACCCCCAGATCATACATGTGTGGTCAGGAGAACCCCCAGATCATACATGTGTGGTCAGGAGAACCCCCAGATCATACATGTGTGGTTGGGAGAACCCCCAGATCATACATGTGTGGTCAGGGGAACCCCCAGATCATACATGTGTGGTCAGGAGAACCCCCAGATCATACATGTGTGGTCAGGAGAACCCCCAGATCATACATGTGTGGTCAGGGGAACCCCCAGATCATACATGTGTGGTCAGGAGAACCCCCAGATCATACATGTGTGGTCAGGGGAACCCCCAGATCATACATGTGTGGTCAGGGGAACCCCCAGATCATACATGTGTGGTCAGGAGAACCCCCAGATCATACATGTGTGGTCAGGGGAACCCCCAGATCATACATGTGTGGTCAGGGGAACCCCCATATCATACATGTGTGGTCAGGAGAACCCCCAGGTCATGGATGTGTGCTCAGGGGAACCCCCAGATCATACATGTGTGGTCAGGAGAACCCCCAGATTATACATGTGTGGTCAGGAGAACCCACAGAGATCATGGATGTGTGGTCAGGAGAACCCACAGATCATGGATGTGTGGTCAGGGGAACCCCCAGATCATACATGTGTGGTCAGGGGAACCCCCAGATCATACATGTGTGGTCGGGAGAACCCCCAGATCATACACAATCGGTCAGGGGAACCCCCAGATCATGGATGTGTGGTCAGGAGAACCCCCAAATCATACATGTCAGGCCAGGGAAACCCCCCAGATCATGTATGTGATGCCAGGGAAACCCCCAGATCAAGCATGTGTGGTCAGGGGAACCCCCAGATCAAGCATGTGTGGCCAGGGAAACCCCCAGATCATGCATGTGTGGTCAGGGGAACCCGCAGATATAGCATACAGATTTAGTAAGGAAGCCTCATTGGTGACGGTCACACAAGCAAGGATGAATTAGAAACAACAAAGGAGATCGGGGAGGAAGAAGCTTGCCATTGGGAAAGAGCAGGAGAGTTATTAGTGTTGTGATTACAGGGAGTAGTGTTGGGGCTACAGGGAGGGTTAGTGTTGGGGGTTACAGGGAGGGTTAGTGTTGAGGTTACAGGGAGGGTTAGTGTTGGGGTTACAGGGAGGGTTAGTGTTGGGGTTACAGGGAGGGTCAGTGTTGGGGATACAGGGGGGGTTAGTGTTGGGATTACAGGGAGGGTTAGTGTTGGGATTACAGGGAGGGTTAGTGTTGGGATTACAGGGAGGGTTAGTGTTGGGATTACAGGGAGGGTAAGTGTTGGGATTACAGGGAGGGTTAGTGTTGGGGTTACAGGGAGGGTTAGTGTTGGGATTATAGGGAGGGTTAGTGTTGGGGTTACAGGGAGGGTTAGTGTTGGGATTATAGGGAGGGTTAGTGTTGGGGTTACAGGGAGGGTTAGTGTTGGGATTATAGGGAGGGTTAGTGTTGGGGTTACAGGGAGGGTTAGTGTTGGGATTATAGGGAGGGTTAGTGTTGGGATTACAGAGAGGGTTAGTGTTGGGATTATAGGGAGGGTTAGTGTTGGGATTACAGGGAGGGTTAGTGTTGGGGTTACAGGGAGGGTTAGTGTTGGGATTATAGGGAGGGTTAGTGTTGGGGGTTACAGGGAGGGTTAGTGTTGAGGTTACAGGGAGGGTTAGTGTTGGGGTTACAGGGAGGGTTAGTGTTGGGGTTACAGGGAGGGTCAGTGTTGGGGATACAGGGGGGGTTAGTGTTGGGATTACAGGGAGGGTTAGTGTTGGGATTACAGGGAGGGTTAGTGTTGGGATTACAGGGAGGGTTAGTGTTGGGATTACAGGGAGGGTAAGTGTTGGGATTACAGGGAGGGTTAGTGTTGGGATTACAGGGAGGGTTAGTGTTGGGATTACAGGGAGGGTTAGTGTTGGGGATACAGGGAGGGTCAGTGTTGGGGATACAGGGGGGGTTAGTGTTGGGATTACAGGGAGGGTTAGTGTTGGGGATACAGGGGGGGTTAGTGTTGGGATTACAGGGAGGGTTAGTGTTGGGATTACAGGGAGGGTTAGTGTTGGGATTACAGGGAGGGTTAGTGTTGGGATTACAGGGAGGGTAAGTGTTGGGATTACAGGGAGGGTTAGTGTTGAGGTTACAGGGAGGGTTAGTGTTGGGGTTACAGGGAGGGTTAGTGTTGGGGTTACAGGGAGGGTCAGTGTTGGGGATACAGGGGGGGTTAGTGTTGGGATTACAGGGAGGGTTAGTGTTGGGATTACAGGGAGGGTTAGTGTTGGGATTACAGGGAGGGTTAGTGTTGGGATTACAGGGAGGGTAAGTGTTGGGATTACAGGGAGGGTTAGTGTTGAGGTTACAGGGAGGGTTAGTGTTGGGATTACAGGGAGGGTTATTGTTTGGGTTACAGGGAGGGTTAGTGTTGGGGTTACAGGGAGGGTTAGTGTTGGGATTATAGGGAGGGTTAGTGTTGGGGTTACAGGGAGGGTTAGTGTTGGGATTATAGGGAGGGTTAGTGTTGGGGTTACAGGGAGGGTTAGTGTTGGGATTACAGGGAGGGTTAGGGTTAGTGTTGGGATTATAGGGAGGGTTAGTGTTGGGATTACAGGGAGGGTTAGTGTTGGGATTACAGGGAGGGTTAGTGTTGGGATTACAGGGAGGGTTAGTGTTGGGGTTACAGGGAGGGTTAGTGTTGGGATTATAGGGAGGGTTAGTGTTGGGATTACAGGGAGGGTTAGTGTTGGGGTTACAGGGAGGGTTAGTGTTGGGATTATAGGGAGGGTTAGTGTTGGGGTTACAGAGAGGGTTAGTGTTGGGATTATAGGGAGGGTTAGTGTTGGGATTACAGGGAGGGTTAGTGTTGGGGTTACAGGGAGGGTTGGTAATGGGGTTCCAGGGAGAGTAAATGAAGGCGACTCAGATTGGGGGGCGTGACCCTCATCATTGAAAACAATCATCTGTAAATTTCCAGTTCTGGGACTCGATATATCGCAGTGTCATTGCTTTGTAGGCAAATAATAACCCATCCTGTGCATTTTCTGTACATCGCCCTCTGAGGGTGGGAGGGGTGGAGTGTTGACCCAATATAAGGTCGGGGAATACGGATCGCACCTTAGCAGCCGGCACAGTGATGGAAAATTCTTCTCTATCAATGTCACATGATAATCCCTCCCTCTTCACAATGTTTACTGACGCCGTTCAATTAAGTTGGGCTTTTGTTGTGGGGATTGAAGGGGAATTCATGGCCGGTACTATTTACATCTAAAGGTAAATTGATTGCTTGGGGGAGGAGTAACTAAGCGGAGAGTAACATTATGGTTTGGCTCATTGATTGATTGAATTGAATTGATTTGATTGGCTCATTGAAAGCGGCCAAAGAGTTGAAGGGGAGCGCTTAAGCCCTTCATCCCCAATATATATATATATATATATATATGTGTGACCTCCATGAGAGGGGAGTCTGTAGGGACTGGAGACTCCCCTTTTAAAAAGTGTTTTGCAGAGCTAAACCTTTCATCTAAGTTGTTGTATTTCTACATTTCAAGAGCCAATATAAAGGAATAGTACTATTTTTTTTGTGCAATTCTCCTTTAAGGGGGCGTGGAAGGGGTGTGTCCTATGTCTACATACTTTTGCTAATAGGTGTCCCTCATTCCCATCTCAGGTGGGCGGTGTGGTCTCCTCCTATCGCTCGTGATGTCTGTGAAGACCCCACACATTGACTTCCTGGGATTCTGTGACACGGAGTCACTATGCCCTGTGAGGTGGCACTGCTGTGCCACGCCTTTCACAGAGCCCGCCTTCTGAGGGGGAGGGGTTTCAGGAGACAGAGTCAATAAAGGAATCAGCGAGGTACCATGGGATATGGAGTCCTTAGAAATGGAGGAGAAGCTGCAAAGCATGCTGGGAATGCCGGAAGTTGTGGGAAGAGACGGCCGGCAGATGGAAAGGCGATCGTTCCGGTAATCTTATCGGATTGTCAGAAATAACTATTGTTTGTATTCTTATTACAATGCTGGTGTTAGGAGCGTGCATGGTTTACCGAGGTTATGGACATGGGCGTCCGCAGAACTTTTTTCAGTGGGGGGCATCATTTTAGGGTCACGCACGCACCACCCCTTTTCGACAGTGTCATTATCACATGAATATCATGGTCAGAGACTGCAGATGTAGTGCAGTCCATAGGATAAGTAATGGATAATGGCCAACGAAGCCAGCAAAACTACAGCAGTGATCCCTCTGGCTGGACAATCGCTCACTCTGGGTTCCCCGGGGGTGACTCTGGTCAGTAGTGTAGCATGTCTGTACCCTGGTAGTGGCTCAGTCTTTCGCTCTCTGGTGGCGCTGGGCAGCGTGGCTCTCACTGGTGGTTCTGGGCAGCGTGGCTCTCTCTCTGGTGGTGCTGGGCAGCGTGGCTCTCTCTCTGGTGGTGCTGGGCAGCGTGGTTCTCTCTCTGGTGGCACTGGGCAGCGTGGCTCTCTCTGGTGGCGCTGGGCAGCGTGGCTCTCTCTCTGGTGATTCTGGGCAGCGTGGCTCTCTCTCTGATGGTGCTGGGCAGCATGGCTCTCTCTCTGGTGGTGCTGGGTAGCGTGGCTCTCTCTCTGGTGGCGCTGGGCAGCGTGGCTCTCTCTCTGGTGGCGCTGGGCAGCGTGGCTCTCTCTCTGGTGGCGCTGGGCAGCATGGCTCTCTCTCTGGTGGCGCTGGGCAGTGTGGCTCTCTCTCTGGTGGCGCTGGGCAGCGTGGCTCTCTCTCTGGTGGCGCTGGGCAGCGTGGCTCTCTCTCTGGTGGCGCTGGGCAGCGTGGCTCTCTCTCTGGTGGCGCTGGGCAGCGTGGCTCTCTCTCTGGCTTCCACCCAGCACACTCCTCGTTCTTTGTCCTGTAGCGCTCTCTCCCTCAGCTTTTTTACAAGGCTGCAGTCTCTCAATCTCTCTCTTGATCGAGCTGTAGCCTCCTCCTTGTGGCCAATCTTTGGGACTACATGTCCCATGATGCTCTCCTCTCCTAGTCTCCTTTGATTGGCCCTCAGTTATGGCCATTAGGGAAGGAAAGGAGCGGGCAGGAAGCTGGGCGGGGAACCTGGTGAGAGCCGCCGTCTCTTCTTCCTGACAGGAGAAAGGGGGGGGGGGGGCAAGCGGTCGAAACCTCTGATAGCTCACAGCTCGCCTTTCTCCTATCACAGCACCGCCAAGTTCTCTGCTGGACTGAGCAAGGAAAAAACCTGAAGTCACACTACACTGATGGGGGGCTTCACAGCACCTTGATGGTGTCATCCTACTGGCGGGTGGCACCCAGGTGTGGGCTGTCCGCACCCCGATAGTGACGCAACTGTGCTAAATTTAAGATCCGATCCCTGATTCCACGGGGGGCAGTTGACCCCCCTTGCCCCTACCTGCGGACGCCCATGGTTATGGATGAAGCTGTCAGCTATAACTCTGAAAGTGGTCAGAGCGGCTGATTAGCTGCTGGATCGCTTTTAGAAACAGCGGGAGGGGTAATTTCCCCTCCTCCCTCCACTCGCCAGAGTTTCTCCGGAGGTTTTCACTGGCGTCCCCGAGAAACAATCTAATGGTGCAGTCGGCTGGTCACAGAGGCTACTAGAGACCAGATCATCTCTGATCCCCTCTATGGTCTTGGAGGACTGGATGTCATTTCCGGTCTAGGGCGGAAGTAAACTATCTATTTTTTTAAAGCAAAAGATCAAAATGGTGTTTTTTATTTTAATTTTTTTATTTTATCTTTTGCTTTTAAAGGTAAAGAAGAGATTTGGGGTCTTATAGACCCCAGCTCTCTCCATAAAGAGGACCTGTCACCCCTTATTTCTATTACATGAGATCTCCATAAAGAGGACCGGTCACCCCTTATTTCTATTACATGAGATCTCCATAAAGAGTCATCTCTTATTTCTATTACATGAGATCTCCATAAAGAGTCATCTCTTATTTCTATTACATGAGATCTCCATAAAGAGGACCTGTCATCTCTTATTTCTATTACATGAGATCTCCATAAAGAGGACCTGTCATCTCTTATTTCTATTATATGATCTCCATAAAGAGGACCTGTCATCTCTTATTTCTATTACATGAGATCCCCATAAAGAGGACCTGTCATCTCTTATTTCTATTACATGAGATCTCTCCATAAAGAGGACCTGTCATCTCTTATTTCTGTTATATGAGATCCCCATAAAGAGGACCTGTCATCTCTTATTTCTATTACATGAGATCCCCATAAAGAGGACCTGTCATCTCTTATTTCTATTACATGAGATCTCTCCATAAAGAGGACCTGTCATCTCTTATTTCTATTACATGAGATCCCCATAAAGAGGACCTGTCATCTCTTATTTCTATTACATGAGATCTCCATAAAGAGGACCTGTCATCTCTTATTTCTATTACATGAGATCTCCATAAAGAGGACCTGTCATCTCTTATTTCTATTACATGAGATCTCCATAAAGAGGACCTGTCATCTCTTATTTCTATTATATGATCTCCATAAAGAGGACCTGTCATCTCTTATTTCTATTACATGAGATCCCCATAAAGAGGACCTGTCATCTCTTATTTCTATTACATGAGATCTCTCCATAAAGAGGACCTGTCATCTCTTATTTCTGTTATATGAGATCCCCATAAAGAGGACCTGTCATCTCTTATTTCTATTACATGAGATCCCCATAAAGAGGACCTGTCATCTCTTATTTCTATTACATGAGATCTCTCCATAAAGAGGACCTGTCATCTCTTATTTCTATTACATGAGATCCCCATAAAGAGGACCTGTCATCTCTTATTTCTATTACATGAGATCTCCATAAAGAGGACCTGTCATCTCTTATTTCTATTACATGAGATCTCCATAAAGAGGACCTGTCATCTCTTATTTCTATTACATGAGATCTCCATAAAGAGGACCTGTCATCTCTTATTTCTATTACATGAGATCTCCATAAAGAGGACCTGTCATCTCTTATTTATATTATATGAGATCTCCATAAAGAGGACCTGTCATCTCTTATTTCTATTACATGAGATCTCCATAAAGAGGACCTGTCATCTCTTATTTCTATTACAACAATATATTACAAAATAAAAAATAAATCAAATAAGAATTAAATTTTTTTTTGAAAGTGCCCCCATCCCTTCGTGTTCGCACACAGAAGCGAACGCATACGTAAGTCGCACACGTCTATGTAAACGGTTTTCGCACCACACATGTGAGGTATCGCCGCGAACGTTAGAGGAAGAGCAATACTTCTAGCACCAGACCTCCTTGTAACTCTAAATTGGCAACCTGTAAGGAAAGTCTCACCTATGGAGATTTTTCAGTACCGTAAAGTGCGCAATTTTAAAGTGTGACATGCTAGGTATCTATTTACTCGGCATAACATCATCTTTTACCAATAAATTGGGTTATGTATTGTGTTTCTTTTGCATTAAAATAATTTAAAGTGTATTTTTTCTAGAAAAATTGCATTTGAAAAACCGCCGCGCAAATACCGTGTGACATAAAAAATTGCAAAATTCACCATTTTATTTCCCAGGATCTCTGATAAAAAAATATATAATGTTTGGGGGATTTTAAGTAATTTTCTAGCAAAAAATACTGATTTAAACTTGTAAACAAAAAAGTGCCAGAAAAGGGGGCGGGTCAGCAAGTGGTTACCTGTACAGAGGGAAGGATGTAGGCTGCTATTGCTGACCTCTCGTTTTGGAAAAGCTAGTTGCCTGGCTGTCATACTTTTCCTGTTGTTTGAAAGCCTTTGTGGTTACTGACCCAGAACAAGTGAGCAGATTGGAAGTTCAGACCTTACCGGGGGCTTGTTCTGAGTCCGGGACTCCATGGGTTGAAGCCAGAGACAACCAGGAAAATGGCATTTTCAGAACAAAGTCAGTAGTCAATACACCTCCCCCTCTCTTTTTGCCATAGCATAGAGGGCGGTGTTCTGTAGTCCTCAAAGTAAACTGAGATTAATGTAACTGATAGCAGTCAGCACAGGCAGAGAACACAGGAAGTTATCGGGTCACGTGATTTCTGGAAGGATCAACAGGTATTTTATGGAACAGAGAGAACAAAATGCTTTGAGTGGTGTATAGAACAGACCAAAACGGAGCGAACGTTTATCATAGATCGGTATGTTGGGGGTCACTGGTCCCCCCTCTCTGGGCTCTATAGCTTTCTTCTATATACCTGATAATGGCCGCTGTGTTTATGATGTCCTGGTGACCCCTCCCCCATCATTTCCCTTTACAGGTATTAATGGCAGGACACAGTAAAAGGAAGAACTCCGCTGGCGATGTTTTTCCATGACAGGAAGTCCCACAACCTCCAGAATGACCCACAATGATTATAATGCAGGTAACTAGGTGACTCCAATGTATATAGATGCCTGGGGGGGGGAGGGGGGGCTTCACTTGGATGCATATATTAGCAAGGTGACTTCTTTGGAGTTGTGTGCGCTGTGTACAGTGTGTGCTCTGTGTACTGTGTGTGCTCTGTGTACAGTGTGTGCTCTGTGTACTATGTGTGCTCTGTGTACAGTGTGTGCTCTGTGTACAGTGTGTGCTCTGTGTACAGTGTGTGCTCTGTGTACTGTGTGTGCTCTGTGTACTGTGTGTGCTCTGTGTACTGTGTGTGCTCTGTGTACTGTGTGTGCTCTGTGTACTGTGTGTGCGCTGTGTACTGTGTGTGCTCTGTGTACTGCGTGTGCTCTGTGTACTGCGTGTGCTCTGTGTACTATGTGTGCTCTGTGTACTGTGTGTGCGCTGTGTACTGTGTGTGCTCTGTGTACAGTGTGTGCTCTGTGTACTATGTGTGCTCTGTGTACTGTGTGTGCTCTGTGTACAGTGTGTGCTCTGTGTACAGTGTGTGCTCTGTGTACTGTGTGCTCTGTGTACAGTGTGTGCTCTGTGTACAGTGTGTGCTCTGTGTACAGTGTGTGCTCTGTGTACTATGTGTGCTCTGTGTACTATGTGTGCTCTGTGTACTGTGTGTGCTCTCTGTGTACTGTGTGTGCTCTGTGTACTGTGTGTGCTCTGTGTACTGTGTGTGCTCTGTTTACTATGTGTGTGCGCTGTGTACAGTGTGTGCTCTGTGTACTGTGTGTGCTCTGTGTACTGTGTGTGCTCTGTGTACTGCGTGTGCTCTGTGTACTGTGTGTGCTCTGTTTACTATGTGTGTGCTCTGTGTACTATGTGTGCTCTGTGTACTGCGTGTGCTCTGTGTACTGTGTGTGCTCTGTGTACTATGTGTGCTCTGTGTACTATGTTTGCTCTGTGTACTTTGTGCTCTCTGTGTACTGAGTGTGCTCTGTGTACTATGTGTGCTCTGTGTACTATGTGTGCTCTGTGCACTTTGTGCTCTCTGTGTACTGGGTGTGCGCTGTGTACTGTGTGTGCTCTGTGTACGTTGTGCTCTCTGTGTACTGGGTGTGCTCTGTGTACTATGTGTGCTCTGTGTACGTTGTGCTCTCTGTGTACTGGGTGTGCTCTGTGTACTATGTGTGCTCTGTGTACTATGTGTGCTCTGTGCACTTTGTGCTCTCTGTGTACTGGGTGTGCTCTGTGTACTATGTGTGCTCTGTGTACGTTGTGCTCTCTGTGTACTGGGTGTGCTCTGTGTACTATGTGTGCTCTGTGTACGTTGTGCTCTCTGTGTACTGGGTGTGCTCTGTGTACTATGTGTGCTCTGTGTACTATGTGTGCTCTGTGCACTTTGTGCTCTCTGTGTACTGGGTGTGCTCTGTGTACTGTGTGTGCTCTGTGTACTGCATGTGCTCTGTGTACTGTGTGTGCTCTGTGTACAGTGTGTGCGCTGTGTACAGTGTGTGCTCTGTGTACTGCATGTGCTCTGTGTACTGTGTGTGCTCTGTGTACTGTGTGTGCTGCTGTGCCTCTCCAATCCTGTGCCCTGTGCTCTGTGTGCGTGCTCTGTGTACTGTGTGTGGTCTGTGTACTATGTGTGCTCTGTGTACTATGTGTGCTCTGTGTACTATGTGTGCTCTGTGTACTGGGTGTGCTCTGTGTACTATGTGTGCTCTGTGTACTTTGTGCTCTCTGTGTACTGGGTGTGCTCTGTGTACTGGGTGTGCTCTGTGTACTGTGTGTGCTCTGTGTACTGTGTGCGCTCTGTGTACTATGTGTGCTCTGTGTACTATGTGTGCTCTGTGTACTATGTGTGCTCTGTGTACTATGTGTGCTCTGTGTACTATGTGTGCTCTGTGTACTATGTGTGCTCTGTGTACTATGTGTGCTCTGTGTACTATGTGTGCTCTGTGTACTATGTGTGCTCTGTGTACTATGTGTGCTCTCTGTGTACTGGGTGTGCTCTCTGTGTACTGGGTGTGCTCTGTGTACTTTGTGCTCTCTGTGTACTGGGTGTGCTCTGTGCACTGTATGTATTCTGTGTACTATGTGTGCTCTCTGTGTACTGTGTGTGCTCTGTGTACTGTGCGTGCTCTGTGTACGCTCTGTGTACTGTGCGTGCTCTGTGCACTGTGTGTGCTCTGTGTACTGGGTGTGCTCTGTGTACTGGGTGTGCTCTCTGTGTACTTTGTGCTCTCTGTGTACTGGGTGTGCAGCCTAAGGGGGGGGGGGCGGTCACCATGGAAAAATGGTGAAACATTCCCATAGACACCCTCCTAAACCTTGTGGACGGCCTTCCCAGAAGAGGTGAAGCTGTTATATCTGCAAAAGGCCAACTCAATATTGAACCCTCCGGACTAAGACTGGGGGGGTCATTAAAGTTCATGTGTGTGTAAAGGCAGGCGTCCCAATACTTTTGACAATATTCTTCAGGCAGAAGAGGGCGCTGTTTATTCAAAAGGCACTTTCCAAATAGTAGTAAATCAGTCACACAGCACGGGGCGCTAGGAGGAGCCGTGATATAATGTGTTCACACTGCAGTCCCCAAATGTTCTTGCAGATATCTGGCTGTCAGTGGGAGTTTCTTCCCGGAGGAGACGCCCCCTGATAGTAAACGTATTCTTCCCCTCCTCGATGGGTTCCGCTCCCCAACGCCATTCTGTCTCTCCATAACCAGTAGGGATCTGTCCTCATCTCCATCCTATACTACAAGCTTGCCGGTATCCTACTATTTATAGGATCTCACAGGACTTCGGAATCCAGTAGTCTTAACATCCCCCCCCAAGATGGCGGCCTGGAGCCCAAAGCAGGAGACCATTAACCTTCAATGGGCTGAAGAAAGGACATAGTGCCACCTCTCGGTTGGAGGATTTACTGCATCTCCACCTGTCTACAATGTGTTCTGTAAACCATTCAGGTCAGACATTCCCAACCAGATCTCCATGGAACTCTATGGTTCCTCCAGACATTGCTAGGGGGTTTCTTGAGCTGTTGCTGGTTGACTTTCTACCTGATGGTGCCCACATAATTCCAGGTCTGATGCCATTTGGCAGAGCCAACACCAAGACACCAATGTTGGTTTAAGCTGTCTGTAAAGCTGGCATTCTGACTCAGTGGCGGTGCGTGCATAGAGGGCGCAGGAGCGCCGCCCCCTCTCTCCTGCACCGCTCTATCTATTGTCACCGCTGCCGTCCCCTATTCAGGTGTCCGGCCCCTTGTCGGGCGCCGGGCATCTGAATTACAGCGGGGGAGGGGGTGTTTTTGGAAGCGCCCTATTAGAGCTGTCAGCTCTAATAGGCTTCCATAAGTGTAAACAGCGGGCGCAATGCTGTGCGTTCGATGTTTACACAGTGTTGTGTTAGAGAAGCAAATACATCGCTTCCGTAACACTGACCCGCCTCTCAGCCAATCAGGTTGCCGGGTCTGTGTTACCTGTCACCTGATTGGCTGAAGTCACAGGCGCTGTGGCGTCCAATCATTGCAGAAGACAGGAGGAGCGCGGGAGAAGATATCGGGTCGGAGACACTGCTCGCCGCCTGACGCCGTCACCAGCTGCACACTGAGACAAGGTAAGTGCAGGTAGATGGCGGGCAGAGGGCACATTGGCAGCATTTAATGGGCACAGTGACAGCACTTGAGGCACAGTGGCAGCGTTAGATGGGCACAGTGGCAGGACTTGGGGCACAGTGGCAGCGTTAGATGGGCACAGTGACAGCACTTGGGGCACAGTGGCAGTGTTTGGAGCACAGTGGCAGCTTTAAATGGGCACAGTGGCAGTGTTTGAGGCACAATGGCAGCACTTGGGGCACAGTGGCAGTGTTAGATGGGCACAGTGGCAGCATTTAATGGGCACAGTGGCAGCGTTTGGGGCACAGTGGCAGCGTTTGATGGCACAGTGAGGCTGTTTGTTTGCGCCCCCCCAAAAATTTTGAGCACCAGCCGCCACTGCTGAGCACCATTGTATGGAGGACATTGTCCCCACTGACCACCAATTAATACATTTTAGTGTAGCGGGGACACTTTTCACAAGTGTGCGCTATAAGTGGAAATTTTTTTTTTCCTCAGAACAGTAATGGGGTTCGGAGGGTTAATTGTGCAGGTTTACTTTGGCATCAGTTTGGCTGGGCTGTGTTGGGGTTCTGCCTGGTCATGGGTGCAGTGAAGTACCCATGACAGGTCGAGAACCAGGCCTGGTTGGACGTCTTAGGTACCAATCTTCCCCGGAGCCAATCAGTGGGTGCGTCTGGCCCCGCTGTGTTGTCTGGGGAAGGGGTACTTAAGGTGCTGAAGTCACGTGTTCGGTAGGGTGCCCACGTGTCCCGGATTGCCCAGGACAGTCCCGCAATTAGCAGGTCTGTCCCGGGTCCCGGGCACCTTCATTCCAGGACAATACAATGTCCCGGAATGAAACTGACAGGGAAGCAAAATCCCGCTATCGCCATGGCGCTGGCTCTGCCTCCCCACCTCCACCTGAGAGACTCTTCTCTACTTCTACTGGCTAGGCCACTGGTTGCTAGAGCCGACTGGCGTCTATCAACCAGTGACATCATGACTGCGACTGCCAGCTTTCAAAGCGGAGGAGGAGTTAACTTCCTCCTCCTCCGCGCCCAGTGCTCCCAATGGGCCGACTCCACCTCCACCACGGACAGCGGCAAGTGACACGCTGCATCTGGGGGCAGGCGACGGTGGGAAGCTGTGTCTGGTGGCAAGTGACAAGCTCAGGGTTCCCACTGATTCTGCCTTAAGGTGAGTTGAACAATTTCATTATATATTACAATGTAGTCATAGAAATAATGTGATTTCATCATCCTGACACCATATCTAGCGTGGTGACGGGGATGATTTAATTGCTAACACCAGCCATTCGCACAACACATCACCCGCACCTGAATTCCCTGTCAACCCCGAGACTGCATTAGCCCCAGAACCCCCAACCTTGAGGAGTGACCGATTCCATCGTCGGCGAGGGTTTTGAAATCCAGCTTATTATTGGGAAAAGGGTGGGGGTGTCCCTGAATGGCAGTTTGGAAATGTGGTCACCCTAGTGTTTGGGGTTCGGCCGCAGTCCTGCTTCCTGGTTCTGGACCGGGGTAGCCCCGCGAGGGGTCCCGGGCCTAGGAGCGCTTGGACATGGACAGTCTGACCAGCCCCAGAGGCCCGCATGGTCGGGGGTGGGGATCCGTCTGTTCCCGAGTCTTGGAGTCGGTTAGCCCGAGGCCTCAGTAACTGAAGGAGGATTCGAGGCGTCCCGGTGTGCTCTCAGTATTGGAGGGGCACCACAGCTCATACAGGTGACCGGGGGAGGACTCTTCGGAGGAGGGTCAACAGGCTGGCATCTCAGTAAGAGCCTGGATACTGAGTTGTATGGACACTGAAGAATCCGCACTTCCACAGTATCGCCAAGGAGACAGAGAAAGTTCCAGGTACTGTGGGAAAGGTTCCTATTCACCTTCGGTTACAAGCTCATTCTGTGTCAGAGACTTTTTGCAAGTTTCCGGATCACATTGTTGGCTGCCATACTTCTGGCTATGGGTTTGTCCGGCATTGAAGTGCCCAGCTGCGAGTGGCTACTCTCTGGATTTGATTAGAGACATTCTGTGGATGTCGGCAGTTCAAGGTGCCTGAGTTTCTCCACCCCGTGCCCCTCTATTCCTATCTGAGACTGTGTTATGTTGGATGTTACCACTGCAGAATAAAAACCTTCAAAAGGACTTTTATTGTGTCGGCATCAGAAGTTGTTGGGTACAAACCCTGGGAACCCCTAGATATTCACTGACAAGCCACGAGGAGGTAACTGGTAAGCCCAAAAGTCAAGGCCGCCCCTCTGTGGGTTATGGCCGCTACATTAGCATGGGTTCCCTCAGATCTAGTAAATTATTTCAAGGGTACCTCTGGGGTTGACTTAGGTGAACAGGGTGGGGCTTTCGATGGCACTCATGTATATTGCTGACTAACGTTGTGTTTATTTCCTTCACCAGCCAAGTTCAGAGCCCCCGTTGCTGTGTACTGCGGCAGCGTTCCCAAGATGAAACCTGGATTCGCGTCTCTACGCAATGGGGATTCCAACCTGCAGCTGTACGGAAACCGCTGGTCTGGCGCTGACCCAGGTCTGTACGATGATCCGGAGATCTGTGGCTCTGGAGTTTTAATGATACGTTGTATTATAGTCTTTAGATTTCACCAATCAGTGTTACATACCCTGTTTCCCCGAAAATAAGACCTAGCGTGATTGTCGGTGATGGCTGCAATATAAGCCCTACCCTGTTTCCCCCGAAAATAAGCCCTACCCTGAAAATAAGACCTACAAGGACTTTAACTAGGGCTTATTTGGGGGGGTAGGGCTTATATTGCAGCCATCACCGACAATCACGCTAGGTCTTATTTTCGGGGAAACAGGGTAATGGAACACAAAGGTTCATTGAACTTTCTTTATGGTCTCCAGCTGCTCTACAGCCCTCCTTGAGCCTCCAGATGAAGAGGTCCTACTTGTGGGGTGGAGATGACCTGCAGACAGACATCCTGCCTCCGCCGCTGGACTTGGAGGGAAATAGTGACCCCCTTTTCAAGAACCAGAGGCACGAGGAGGTGGACAGCGCCACCCTGGAGACAGCCCGGCTGAAGGACAAGCTGAAACGGAAGATGTCCGAAAGCTCCAGTGCCAGAGGCGGTAAGACCAACCAATACCCTGAAATAGTGAAAATTTGAGGGCGTACAGATGAATCCTAAAAGGAGACCTGTACTGAGAGGTGAGAATGCTAGGCGCCTGGCTGTCTGAGGGAACTATACTTTCTGAGGCACCATCCCAGGAGAAGTAATCATAATAGAAAGTCAAAGCCAAGTTAAAGCTCCTGGTCAGCAGACTTCTTCAGGGTTGACTTGTATGGAATATAGAAGGACAATGGACCAGATTGAAGCAGCCTGGTCACTTCCACTATATACTTCCCCCCCAAGTACCACTCCCCAACCCAACTACCCCCATCATATCGCCTAGGCTCCGCTACCAGTCCTGTGGGCTTGGAGTGCAATGGGCAATGGAAGGGCAAAGAAGACTTCTTCAGGGTTGTCAAAATATTAAAGGGCAATGGACCAGATTGAAGCAGCCTGTTCACTTCCACTATATACTTCCCCCTCAAGTACCACTCCCCAACCTGACTACCCCCATCATATCGCCTAGGCTCTGCTACCGCTCCTGTGGGCTTGGAGTGCAATGGGCAATGGAAGGGCAAAGAAGACTTCTTCAGGGTTGTCAAAATATTAAAGGGCAATGGACCAGATTGAAGCAGCCTGGTCACTTCCACTATATACTTCCCCCCCAAGTACCACTCCCCAACCCAACTACCCCCATCATATCGCCTAGGCTCCGCTACCACTCCTGTGGGCTTGGAGTGCAATGGGCAATGGAAGGGCAAAGAAGACTTCTTCAGGGTTGTCAAAATATTAAAGGGCAATGGACCAGATTGAAGCAGCCTGTTCACTTCCACTATATACTTCCCCCTCAAGTACCACTCCCCAACCTGACTACCCCCATCATATCGCCTAGGCTCCGCTACCGCTCCTGTGGGCTTGGAGTGCAATGGGCAATGGAAGGGCAAAGAAGACTTCTTCAGGGTTGTTAAAATATTGAAGGACAATGGACCAGATTGACAGCCAGCATTTTCCAAGGAGAGGTCAGCAATGGCCTTCTTCTTATACTTCCAGTACAGGTCTCCTTATCCACTTGTCTACCAGTGCCGTTTATAAACGTTGGCTGGTAGAAGGGGGAGTGTAAACGCCGGGGCTCTGCTTACATCTGTCATCTGATTGTTGGCTTTCTGGTGGAAGCAGCCTGGTCACTTCCACTATATATACCTCCCCCAAGTACCACTCTCCCCAACCCGACTACCCCCTCCATATCGCCAAGGCTCCGCTTCTGCTCCTGTGGGCATGGCGGGTTTTGGCAGGTGGAATAGAGAGATGTCTCCCCTCGTGAGTAAACCTGGAAGTGATAAGTTCAGGCCTGCCGTTCTGGCTGGGGAAGAAGCTGATCAAGCACAATCTGCACTTGATCAGGTTCAGTTCAGCTTCAGCTCCAACCTGCTACTAGCAAGGGGGACCTAATAAAGGGGGTACAACCCACTACTAGCAAGGTGGACCTAATAAAGGGGGTCCAACACGCTACTAGCAAGGGGGACCTAATAAAGGGGGTCCAACCCACTACTTGCAAGGAGGACCCACTAAAGGGGGTACAACCCGCTACTAGCAAGGGGGACCTAATAAAGGGGGTCCAACCCACTACTAGCAAGGTGGACCTACTAAAGGGGGTACAACCCGCTACTAGCAAGGTGGACTTAATAATGGGGGTCCAGCCCCCTACTAGCAAGGAGGGCCTAATAAAGGGGGTCCAACCCACTACTAGCAAGGTGGACTTAATAGTGGGGGTCCAACTTGCTTCTAGCAAGGAGGACCTAATCATGGGTTCCAACCCCCTACTAGCAAGGTGGACCTAATAAAGGGGGTCCAACACGCTACTAGCAAGGGGGACCTAATAAAGGGGGTCCAACCCACTACTTGCAAGGAGGACCCACTAAAGGGGGTACAACCCGCTACTAGCAAGGGGGACCTAATAAAGGGGGTCCAACCCACTACTAGCAAGGTGGACCTACTAAAGGGGGTCCAACCCACTACTTGCAAGGGGGACCTACTAAAGGGGGAACAACCCGCTACTAGCAAGGGGGACCTAATAAAGGGGGTCCAACCCACTACTAGCAAGGTGGACCTACTAAAGGGGGTCCAACCCACTACTAGCAAGGTGGATCTAATAAAGGGGGTCCAACCCACTACTTGCAAGGAGGACCTACTAAAGGGGGTACAACCCGCTACTAGCAAGGGGGACCTAATAAAGGGGGTCCAACCCGCTACTAGTAAGGGGGGCCTAATAAAGGGGGACCAACCCGCTACTAGCAAGGGGGTCCTCATAAAGTGTTTGGGGGTTATTACTAATCTTCAAGCCTAAAATGTGCATTTTAATAGAAAAAAAGCCTCTGGTATAAAAGTGGTAAAGTAGTAATTATTAGCGGTTCGATGCCGGAGTCTCCTTTTTAGATAACATATTCAGGGTGTACAATGTTACAAAGAGGTGTAAATTGTTTCTGGTTGTCACCATGACAGCGCCGACTGAGTTCATGAACACGCCTCTCAAACCCGCCGTTCCAAGGAGCGCCTCGCAGAGGTTGATGACCGTCACGAAGCCTGTACCTCCCATCCAGAGGAGTCCGACGCCTCGCCCTGGGACCCCGGAGGAGGACGGCGTGCCGAGGAATGCCCTGGAGAATGGGGACCGCGTGGGAGGACAGGCAGAGAAAACCTCGGCTATTACAGAGGTAGGATGGCCAAACCCCGAATGACAACCCAGAAATCTCTCCTGAACATAAAAAGTATCGTTTCAACCAATTTGTATGTTTCGATGGATTAGGGAAGGGTGAGGACTTCTATTACCTCCAAATGGGGGTCACAAAAGAAAATTGTGTTTTTATAGAAAGTTTCCAGTTTTCTTGAATGGGTGATGAGAAGATGTTATATTAGAATTTTCGGTGCAATCAATTTTTTGTAAATATTCTTCACCATAGACACCCAGATCATCCCGATTTCTTCTCCTCCCCCTCCAGAACTCCCTGCAGTACGTGCGTTCCAGCGCAGAGAAGAAGCGCAAATCTCTTGGCGGGGTCGTCATTCCGCCCATCTCCAAATCCTCCATCCTTCTAGCAGATCAGATTGGCAATGACGGCGCCCAGCATACCGGAAACCCACCGAGGAGCGAGGCCACACACACAAGGTGACGTCTCTCATGAAATTGGAATTTTCATTTTGTTTACTAAAAAAAAAAAAAAATTCTTAGGCCCGGGAATCCGACACACGACTTCTCTCAACCTCTCAGATCAAAAAAAGGCAACCAAAAATAAGAAGAAAATTAGTCTGAACACCATATCGTTCAAAGAAGGTGCCAGGTGCAGACAGTGAAAACCTTCAGCAAGTGTACGCGTTTCGTCATTAATAGCATCATCCGGGGCCCCGTGCCCCAGAAATTAGGCATGTGCATTTCGTTTAGTTCCGAATTCGTTTTTAAACGAATTTTGACAAATTCGTTAATTCCGAAATTTCCGAATTTCCACATTTTTAAATTTCCAAAATTTAGAAAATTTAGAATTTCCAAAATTTCCGAATTCGCTAATTTTGAATTTCCGAATTCGCAAATTTTGAATTTCCGAAATTTTGGAAATTCTGAATTTCCAATTTCTGAAATTCCGGAATTTCCAATTTCTGAAATTCCGGAATTTCCAATTTCTGAAATTCCGGAATTTCCAATTTCTGAAATTCCGGAATTTCCAATTTCTGAAATTCCGAGTTTCCGAAATTCCGAAATTTGTTAAATTAGAGATTTCGGAAATTCAAAATTTTGGAAATTCGAAAATTTGAAAGTTCCTAAATTTGAAAATCCTAAAATCCAAACATAAGAGTGAAAATCTGAAAATTCAAAAGAATGAAAATCTGAAAAAAAACGAAAACCCAAAAATCTGAAATAATAACTAATAATAAATATTAAATTATAAGTATTGGAGTTACCTTTCAAATTTGGCTGTTAGTGAACGTAACGAGTACGAATTTATTCGAAGTTACAAATTATCTGAAATAACGAATGCCGCATCTAAACGAATGGAACGTAACACTCTAATAATAAGAAATAACATAATAATAAAACAAAAAAAAATTTGTTCCATTCCATTTATTTCAGATAGTTCGGAACTTCAGATACATTTTGTATTTGTTACGTTCACAAACAGCCAAATTTGAAAGAAAATTCCAATACCTATAATTTAATAGTTAGTTATTACTAGTTAGTTATTATTTCGAATTTTACTGTTTTTATTTCTTTTTTTTTCAGATTTTCAAATTTTTAAATTTTTGAATTTCCGAAATTTTAGAATTCTGAAAATTCAAAATTTGGAAATTTGGTCATTTTGAAATGTGGAATTTGGAAATTCTAAAATTCGGAATTCGAAATTCGGAAATTTTAAAATTTTAAAATTAAAAATTCGGAAATTTGAAAATCCGGATTTCCGAATTTCCGAATTTTCCAATTTTTGAATTTTATAATTTCTGAAAAAAGCAAAAAAAACGAATGAAACCATAAATGAACACATTTTTTGTCAGTGTGCATGTCTACCAGAAATTGCACAAGTGGGTTGTCGAGGGGCAACTTGCATTTGTTATGAAGAGGCAGCTTAACCAGAGCAGCGTACTACAACATGCCAAGCCAAGGGCCACTTCTGATTGTTCATTAAAGGGGTTGTAAACCCTCGAGGTTTACATTCTATGCATTAAGGTGAAAAACTTTCTGGGGTGCAGCTCCCCCCCTTCAGAGCCCCCCTTTTACTTTCCTGAACCCGATCTTTCCAATGACGAGAACGAGCCCAGCAGCTCCAGCCGCTGTCTCGGGTCTTCATTGGATAGATTGATAGCAGCAGAAGCCATTGGCTCCCACAGCTGTCAATCAAATCCAGTGAAACGGGAGTCGGGGGGGGGGCGAGTCCTGCTGTTTGTGTCAAAGGACGCAGCAGCAGGACTCTTGAGTGCGCCGGCATGAGTGCCCCCCTCCATGGAAATCGGCTCTGTGGGGACACTCGCAAAAGAGGAGGAGCCAGGAGAAATGGAGGATCGCGGCCGATCTGCGCAAAACCCTTTCACAGTATAACGTGTTTTTGTTACTTTAAAAAAAAAAAAAACGAACATTTACAATCACTTTAAAGACTTTTATCCTCTCATTTACAGCTTTGCCTTGGAGCTCCAAACCTACAAGATATCTGGTGAGTGTGACAATAAATAATAATATTTGTTCTCAGAGTCTATGATGATAGAAAGAGTAAAAGGGAAGCGTGAGCAGTGACCTGGGGTGACCTGGGGCAATCTGGGTGGACATGGGGTGACCTGGGGGGACATGGGGTGACATGGGGCAACCTGGGTGGACATGGGGTGACCTGGGGGGACATGGGGTGACCTGGGGCAACCTGGGTGGACATGGGGTGACCTGGGGGGACATGGGGCAACCTGGGTGAACATGGGTTGACCTGTGGTGACCTGGGGGGACATGGGGCAACCTGGGTGACATGGGGTGACATGGGGCAACCTGGGGGGACATGGGGTGACCTGGGGGGACATGGGGCGACCTGGGGTGACCTGGGTGGACATGGGGCGACCTGGGGGGACCTGAGGGGACATGGGGTGACCTGGAACGACCTAGAGGGACATGGGGTGACCTGGGGTTACATGGGGCGACCTGGGGTGACCTGGAGCGACCTGGGCAACATGGGGTGACATGGGGCAACCTGGAGCGATCTGGGGGGACATGGGGGGACATGGGGTGACATGGGGTGACATGGGGTGACATGGGGCGACCTGGGGGGACATGGGGGGACCTGGGGGGACATGGGGGGACATGGGGCGACCTCAGATGACCTGGGGGGACATGGGGTGACATGGGGCGACCTGGGGGGACATGGGGTGACATGGGGAAACCTGGGGTGACCTGGAGCAACCTGGGGGGACATGGGGTGACATGGGGCAACCTGTGGTGACCTGGGGGAACTGGGGTGACCTGGGGTGACATGGGGTGACCTAAGGTGACCTGGGGGGACATGGGGTGACCTGGGGGAACATGGGGTGACATGGGGCGTCCTGGGGCGACCTGGAGTGACCTGGGCAACATGGGGTGACATGGGGCAACCTGGAGCGATCTGGGGGGACATGGGGGTGACATGGGGCGACCTGGGGTGACATAGGGTGACCTGGGGTGACATAGGGTGACCTGGGGGGACATGGGGTGACATGGGGTGACCTGGGGCGACCTCAGATGACCTGGGGGGACATGGGGTGACATGGGGCGTCCTGGGGTTAGATGGGGCGACCTGGGGGGACATGGGGTGACATGGGGAAACCTGGGGTGACCTGGAGCAACCTGGGGGGACATGGGGCAACCTGTGGTGACCTGGGGGAACTGGGGTGACCTGGGGTGACCTAAGGTGACCTGGGGGGACATGGGGTGACCTGGGGGAACATGGGGTGACATGGGGCGTCCTGGGGCGACCTGGAGTGACCTGGGGGGACATGGGGTGACATGGGGCGACATGGGGCGACCTGGGGGGACCTGGGGTGACCTGGGGGGTGCCATAGTCATGTGGTCGGAATGCCTAAAGGGGGTAAATATAAAGACAGTAGGAGGAGTCAGCAAAACCGATTGAAAGTATTGTATTCACACTAATCAGCCACATACATGAAAGCTCGAGACATCCCGACATGCGGATCGGAGACACCTAGAGACACGCGTGGCGTTGCCTCCATTAAGGGCGCCGCCCCCTCAATCCAGCCACCCCCCTCTATCACTAATTGATAGATAGATGCATTGCGTTATTCTATCCATGGCCGCCACCCCCTACTCAGGTGTCCGGCCCCTTTTCGGGCGCCTGAATTACAGCGGCGGGGGGTGTATTTTTAATGCACCTGATTGGAGCCAGAGGCTTCAAAAAAAGGTGAATTTGGAGCGCAAAGCATTGTACCCGGAGTTCACCCAGGTGTGTTAGAAAAGCAAATTAATATTTGCTTTCCTAAAGACAGGCGCTGTGATTGGACGCTTATCAGGTGTCCAATCGCCTATAGGAGAGGATGGGAGAGGACACAGCTCGCCGCAGTCACCCGCGGCCCCACCAAAACAGGGTAAGTGCCAGGCAGACAGTGGGCGGGGGGGACACAGTGGCAGCATTTGATGGAGAGCTATAGAGGAAGGAGAAGAGTCCTCCAGCAGTGCAGAGTATTTCAGGAGAGGAGAGTTGTAGAGGGAGGAGAGGAGTCCTCCAGCAGAGTATTTCGGGAGAGGAGAGTTGTAGAGGAAGGAGCAGAGTCCTCCAGCAGAGTATTTCGGAGAGGAGAGTTGTAGAGGGAGGAGAGGAGTCCTCTAGCAGAGTATTTCAGGAGAGGAGAGTTGTAGAGGGAGGAGAGGAGTCCTCCAGCAGAGTATTTCGGGAGAGGAGAGTTGTAGAGGAAGGAGCAGAGCCCTCCAGCAGAGTATTTCGGAGAGGAGAGTTGTAGAGGGAGGAGAGGAGTCCTCTAGCAGAGTATTTCGGAGAGGAGAGTTGTAGAGGGAGGAGAGGAGTCCTCTAGCAGAGTATTTCAGGAGAGGAGAGTTGTAGAGGGAGGAGAGGAGTCCTCCAGCACATATACATAACTCAACGTTCCCTGGACTTGGGAGGACACTTGATATCGTATTATATGGCCTTAGTCTGCCAGCTCTTCATTGGCTCCATGTCCTTGGCTGTGCCTGGCAGGACCCCGGAGAGCCGCGCCATGAATAGCCGGGTAATTGCCTGTACATTGTGTGGGGTAATTGCCTGTACATTGTGTGGGGTAATTGCCTGTACATTGTGTGGGGTAATTGCCTGTACATTGTGTGGGGTAATTAGCTGTGCGCTTGTCAGACCCGCCCAGGGGAAGAATTATTTCACCAGCACAATGCCGGAGACACAGTAGCCGTGTTTATTGCTACACAGTGCAAACTGTGAGCACAATGAGGGATAATGAGAGAGGAGACCTTTCCAAGTCGGTGACACGGAGCACAATGGTGGTGATGGAGTCACTAATTACCGATAAGGAATTATATATTGTTTATTAAATGTCAGGCGCGAGGAACCTGATGTGGCTGAACTACAAGTGCCAGCATGCCACAGGCCGAGTCAGAAGGATGCCCGACACCTCCTTTTATGCTTTGCAAGCCCGAGACTGGCCAGGCCTCCTGGCACTTGTAGTTCCTGAACAGATACATTTTAGAAACATTAATATCAAGTTAATTAAAATAAATAAATATATTTATGTTGCCAGTTTTTATGGCGGAGAAAAGTGATGAATTCGGGAGAAATTGTTAGAAGTTGTTGGACATTTCACCGTTTAAACTGTAATGTCACATTATGATGGCACAATAAATAATAGATTGAAAACGAGATACGAGATACAATATTCCAAATATGTATAATGCATAAAATGTATCATCTCCACATCTCAAAGGGCACCCAGTAGAAGACTCAGGGCACTGAGTAGCAGACCCGGGGCACTGAGTAGCAGACCCGGGGCACTGAGTAGCAGACCCGGGGCACTGAGTAGCAGACCCGGGGGACTGAGTAGCAGACCCGGGGGACTGAGTAGCAGACCCGGGGCACTGAGTAGAAGACCCGGAGAACTGAGTAGAAGACCTGGGGGACTGAGTAGCAGACCCGGGGCACTGAGTAGCAGACCCGGGGCACTGAGTAGCAGACCCGGGGGACTGAGTAGCAGACCCGGGGCACTGAGTAGCAGACCCGGGGCACTGAGTAGCAGACCCGGGGCACTGAGTAGAAGACCCGGAGAACTGAGTAGAAGACCTGGGGGACTGAGTAGCAGACCCGGGGCACTGAGTAGCAGACCCGGGGCACTGAGTAGCAGACCCGGGGGACTGAGTAGCAGACCCGGGGCACTGAGTAGCAGACCCGGGGGACTGAGTAGAAGACCCGGGGGACTGAGTAGCAGACCCGGGGCACTGAGTAGCAGACCCGGGGGACTGAGTAGAAGACCCGGGGCACTGAGTAGCAGACCCGGGGCACTGAGTAGCAGACCCGGGGCACTGAGTAGCAGACCCGGGGCACTGAGTAGCAGACCCGGGGCACTGAGTAGCAGACCCGGGGCACTGAGTAGCAGACACGGGGCACTGAGTAGCAGACCCGGGGGACTGAGTAGCAGACCCGGGGCACTGAGTAGAAGACCTGTGTACTGAGTTAGAAGAACCAGTGCTTTCAGTAGAAGACTCAGGGCACTCTGTAGAAGACCCGGGGCACTCAGTAGAAGAATCATGGCACTCAGTAGAAGACTCAGGGCACTCTGTAGAAGACTCAGGGCACTCTGTAGAAGACTCAGGGCACTCAGGAGAAGACTCAGGGCACTCACGAGAAGACTCAGGGCACTCAGTAGAAGACTCAGGGCACTCAGTAGAAGACTCAGGGCACTCAGTAGAAGACTCAGGGCACTCAGTAGAAGACTCAGGGCACTCAGTAGTAGAATCAGGGCACTCAGTAGAAGACTCAGGGCACTCAGTAGAAGACTCAGGGCACTCAGTAGAAGAAGCAGGGCACTCAGTAGAAGACTCAGGGCACTCAGTAGTAGAATCAGGGCACTCAGTAGAAGACTCAGGGCACTCAGTAGAAGACTCAGGGCACTCAGTAGTAGAATCAGGGCACTCAGTAGAAGACTCAGGGCACTCAGTAGAAGACTCAGGGCACTCAGTAGAAGACTCAGGGCACTCAGTAGAAGACTCAGGGCACTCAGTAGAAGACTCAGGGCACTCAGTAGTAGAATCAGGGCACTCAGTAGAAGACTCAGGGCACTCAGTAGAAGACTCAGGGCACTCAGTAGTAGACTCAGGGCACTCAGTAGAAGACTCAGGGCACTCAGTAGAAGACTCAGGGCACTCAGTAGAAGACTCAGGGCACTCAGTAGAAGACTCAGGGCACTCAGTAGAAGACTCAGGGCACTCAGTAGAAAACTCAGGGCACTCAGTAGAAGACTCAGCGCACTCAGGATAAGACTCAGGGCACTCAGTAGAAGACTCAGGGCACTCAGTAGAAGACTCAGGGCACTCAGTAGAGGACTCAGGGCACTCAGTAGAAAACTCAGGGCACTCAGTAGAAGACTCAGGGCACTCTGTAGAAGACCCGGGGCACTCAGTAGAAGACTCAGGGCACTCAGTAGAAGACTCAGGGCACTCAGTAGAAGACTCAGGGCACTCTGTAGAAGACCCGGGGCACTCAGTAGAAGAATCAGGGCACTCAGTAGAAGACTCAGGGCACTCTGTAGAAGACTCAGGGCACTCAGTAGAAGACTCAGGGCACTCAGTAGAAGACTCAGGGCACTCAGGAGAAGAAGCAGGGCACTCAGTAGAAGACTCAGGGCACTCAGTAGTAGAATCAGGGCACTCAGTAGAAGACTCAGGGCACTCAGTAGAAGACTCAGGGCACTCAGTAGAAGACTCAGGGCACTCAGTAGAAGACTCAGGGCACTCAGTAGAAGACTCAGGGCACTCAGTAGAAGACTCAGCGCACTCAGTAGAAGACTCAGGGCACTCAGGATAAGACTCAGGGCACTCAGGATAAGACTCAGGGCACTCAGTAGAAGACTCAGGGCACTCAGTAGAAAACTCAGGGCACTCAGTAGAAGACTCAGGGCACTCAGTAGTAGAATCAGGGCACTCAGTAGAAGACTCAGGGCACTCAGTAGAAGACTCAGGGCACTCAGTAGAAGACTCAGGGCACTCAGTAGTAGAATCAGGGCACTCAGTAGAAGACTCAGGGCACTCAGTAGAAGACTCAGGGCACTCAGTAGAAGAAGCAGGGCACTCAGTAGAAGACTCAGGGCACTCAGTAGTAGAATCAGGGCACTCAGTAGAAGACTCAGGGCACTCAGTAGAAGACTCAGGGCACTCAGTAGAAGACTCAGGGCACTCAGTAGAAGACTCAGGGCACTCAGTAGAAGACTCAGCGCACTCAGTAGAAGACTCAGCGCACTCAGTAGAAGACTCAGGGCACTCAGTAGAAGACTCAGGGCACTCAGTAGAAGACTCAGGGCACTCAGTAGAAGACTCAGGGCACTCAGTAGAAGACTCAGCGCACTCAGTAGAAGACTCAGCGCACTCAGTAGAAGACTCAGGGCACTCAGTAGAAGACTCAGGGCACTCAGTAGAAGACTCAGGGCACTCAGTAGAAAACTCAGGGCACTCAGTAGAAGACTCAGGGCACTCTGTAGAAGACCCGGGGCACTCTGTAGAAGACTCAGGGCACTCTGTAGAAGACTCAGGGCACTCAGTAGAAGACTCAGGGCACTCAGTAGAAGACTCAGCGCACTCTGTAGAAGACTCAGGGCACTCAGTAGAAGACTCAGGGCACTCAGTAGAAGACTCAGGGCACTCAGTAGAAGACTCAGGGCACTCAGTAGAAGACTCAGGGCACTCAGTAGAAGAATCAGGGCACTCAGTAGAAGACTCAGGGCACTCAGTAGAAGACTCAGGGCACTCAGTAGAAGAAGCAGGGCACTCAGTAGAAGACTCAGGGCACTCAGTAGTAGAATCAGGACACTCAGTAGAAGACTCAGGGCACTCAGTAGAAGACTCAGGGCACTCAGTAGAAGACTCAGGGCACTCAGTAGAAGACTCAGGGCACTCAGTAGAAGACTCAGGGCACTCAGTAGAAGACTCAGCGCACTCAGTAGAAGACTCAGGGCACTCAGTAGAAGACTCAGGGCACTCAGTAGAAAACTCAGGGCACTCAGTAGAAAACTCAGGGCACTCAGTAGAAGACTCAGGGCACTCAGTAGTAGAATCAGGGCACTCAGTAGAAGACTCAGGGCACTCAGTAGAAGACTCAGGGCACTCAGTAGAAGACTCAGGGCACTCAGTAGAAGACTCAGGGCACTCAGTAGTAGAATCAGGGCACTCAGTAGAAGACTCAGGGCACTCAGTAGAAGACTCAGGGCACTCAGTAGAAGAAGCAGGGCACTCAGTAGAAGAAGCAGGGCACTCAGTAGAAGACTCAGGGCACTCAGTAGTAGAATCAGGGCACTCAGTAGAAGACTCAGGGCACTCAGTAGAAGACTCAGGGCACTCAGTAGAAGACTCAGGGCACTCAGTAGAAGACTCAGGGCACTCAGTAGAAGACTCAGCGCACTCAGTAGAAGACTCAGGGCACTCAGGATAAGACTCAGGGCACTCAGGATAAGACTCAGGGCACTCAGGATAAGACTCAGGGCACTCAGTAGAAGACTCAGGGCACTCAGTAGAAGACTCAGGGCACTCTGTAGAAGACCCGGGGCACTCAGGAGAAAACTCAGGGCACTCTGTAGAAGACTCAGGGCACTCTGTAGAAGACTCAGGGCACTCAGTAGAAGACTCAGGGCACTCAGTAGAAGACTCAGGGCACTCAGTAGAAGACTCAGCGCACTCAGTAGAAGACTCAGGGCACTCAGGATAAGACTCAGGGCACTCAGGATAAGACTCAGGGCACTCAGTAGAAGACTCAGGGCACTCAGTAGAAAACTCAGGGCACTCAGTAGAAGACTCAGGGCACTCAGTAGAAGACTCAGCGCACTCAGTAGAAGACTCAGGACACTCAGTAGAAGACTCAGGGCACTCAGTAGAAGACTCAGCGCACTCAGTAGAAGACTCAGGGCACTCAGGATAAGACTCAGGGCACTCAGTAGAAGACTCAGGGCACTCAGTAGAAAACTCAGGGCACTCAGTAGAAGACTCGGGGCACTCTGTAGAAGACCCGGGGCACTCAGGAGAAAACTCAGGGCACTCTGTAGAAGACTCAGGGCACTCAGTAGAAGACTCAGGGCACTCAGTAGAAAACTCAGGGCACTCAGTAGAAGACTCGGGGCACTCTGTAGAAGACCCGGGGCACTCAGGAGAAAACTCAGGGCACTCTGTAGAAGACTCAGGGCACTCAGTAGAAGACTCAGGGCACTCAGTAGAAGACTCAGGGCACTCAGTAGAAGACTCAGGGCACTCAGTAGAAGACTCAGGGCACTCAGTAGAAGACTCAGGGCACTCAGTAGAAGACTCAGGGCACTCAGTAGAAGACTCAGGGCACTCAGTAGAAGACTCAGGGCACTCAGTAGAAGACTCAGGGCACTCAGTAGTAGAATCAGGGCACTCAGTAGAAGACTCAGGGCACTCAGGAGAAAACTCAGGGCACTCTGTAGAAGACTCAGGGCACTCTGTAGAAGACTCAGGGCACTCAGTAGAAGACTCAGGGCACTCAGTAGAAGACTCAGCGCACTCAGTAGAAGACTCAGCGCACTCAGTAGAAGACTCAGGGCACTCAGGATAAGACTCAGGGCACTCAGGATAAGACTCAGGGCACTCAGTAGAAGACTCAGGGCACTCAGTAGAAAACTCAGGGCACTCAGTAGAAGACTCAGGGCACTCAGTAGAAGACTCAGCGCACTCAGTAGAAGACTCAGGACACTCAGTAGAAGACTCAGGGCACTCAGTAGAAGACTCAGCGCACTCAGTAGAAGACTCAGGGCACTCAGTAGAAGACTCGGGCACTCAGTAGAAGACTCAGGGCACTCAGTAGAAGACTCAGGGCACTCAGTAGAAGACTCAGGGCACTCAGTAGAAGACTCAGGGCACTCAGTAGAAGACTCAGCGCACTCAGTAGAAGACTCAGGGCACTCAGTAGAAGACTCAGCGCACTCAGTAGAAGACTCAGCGCACTCAGGAGAAGACTCAGCGCACTCAGTATAAGACTCGGGGCACTCAGTAGAAGACTCAGGGCACTCAGTAGAAGACTCAGGGCACTCAGTAGAAGACTCAGGGCACTCAGTAGAAGACTCAGGGCACTCAGTAGAAGACTCAGGGCACTCAGTAGAAGACTCAGGGCACTCAGTAGAAGACTCAGGGCACTCAGTAGAAGACTCAGCGCACTCAGTAGAAGACTCAGGGCACTCAGTAGAAGACTCAGGGCACTCAGTAGAAGAATCAGGGCACTCAGTAGAAGACTCAGGGCACTCAGTAGTAGAATCAGGGCACTCAGTAGAAGACTCAGGGCACTCAGTAGAAGACTCAGGGCACTCAGTAGAAGACTCAGCGCACTCAGTAGAAGACTCAGGGCACTCAGGATAAGACTCAGGGCACTCAGTAGAAGACTCAGGGCACTCAGTAGAAAACTCAGGGCACTCAGTAGAAGACTCGGGGCACTCTGTAGAAGACCCGGGGCACTCAGTAGAAGACTCAGGGCACTCAGTAGAAGACTCAGGGCACTCAGTAGAAGACTCAGCGCACTCAGTAGAAGACTCAGGGCACTCAGTAGAAGACTCAGCGCACTCAGTAGAAGACTCAGCGCACTCAGGATAAGACTCGGGGCACTCAGTAGAAGACTCGGGGCACTCAGTAGAAGACTCAGGGCACTCAGTAGAAGACTCAGGGCACTCAGTAGAAGACTCAGGGCACTCAGTAGAAGACTCAGGGCACTCAGTAGAAGACTCAGGGCACTCAGTAGAAGACTCAGGGCACTCAGTAGAAGACTCAGGGCACTCAGTAGAAGACTCAGCGCACTCAGTAGAAGACTCAGGGCACTCAGTAGAAGACTCAGGGCACTCAGTAGTAGAATCAGGGCACTCAGTAGAAGACTCAGGGCACTCAGTAGTAGAATCAGGGCACTCAGTAGAAGACTCAGGGCACTCAGTAGAAGACTCAGGGCACTCAGTAGAAGACTCAGCGCACTCAGTAGAAGACTCAGGGCACTCAGGATAAGACTCAGGGCACTCAGTAGAAGACTCAGGGCACTCAGTAGAAAACTCAGGGCACTCAGTAGAAGACTCGGGGCACTCTGTAGAAGACCCGGGGCACTCAGGAGAAAACTCAGGGCACTCTGTAGAAGACTCAGGGCACTCAGTAGAAGACTCAGGGCACTCAGTAGAAAACTCAGGGCACTCAGTAGAAGACTCAGGGCACTCAGTAGAAGACTCAGGACACTCAGTAGAAGACTCAGGGCACTCAGTAGAAGACTCAGCGCACTCAGTAGAAGACTCAGGGCACTCAGTAGAAGACTCGGGCACTCAGTAGAAGACTCAGGGCACTCAGTAGAAGACTCAGGGCACTCAGTAGAAGACTCAGGGCACTCAGTAGAAGACTCAGGGCACTCAGTAGAAGACTCAGCGCACTCAGTAGAAGACTCAGGGCACTCAGTAGAAGACTCAGCGCACTCAGTAGAAGACTCAGCGCACTCAGGATAAGACTCAGCGCACTCAGTAGAAGACTCAGGACACTCTGTAGAAGACTCAGGGCACTCAGTAGAAGACTCAGGGCACTCAGTAGAAGACTCAGCGCACTCAGTAGAAGACTCAGGACACTCAGTAGAAGACTCAGGGCACTCAGTAGAAGACTCAGCGCACTCAGTAGAAGACTCAGGGCACTCAGTAGAAGACTCGGGCACTCAGTAGAAGACTCAGCGCACTCAGTAGAAGACTCAGCGCACTCAGTAGAAGACTCGGGCACTCAGTAGAAGACTCGGGCACTCAGTAGAAGACTCAGGGCACTCAGTAGAAGACTCAGGGCACTCAGTAGAAGACTCAGGGCACTCAGTAGAAGACTCAGGGCACTCAGTAGAAGACTCAGCGCACTCAGTAGAAGACTCAGGGCACTCAGTAGAAGACTCGGGCACTCAGTAGAAGACTCAGGGCACTCAGTAGAAGACTCAGCGCACTCAGTAGAAGACTCGGGCACTCAGTAGAAGACTCGGGCACTCAGTAGAAGACTCGGGCACTCAGTAGAAGACTCAGGGCACTCAGTAGAAGACTCAGGGCACTCAGTAGAAGACTCAGGGCACTCAGTAGAAGACTCAGGGCACTCAGTAGAAGACTCAGCGCACTCAGTAGAAGACTCAGGACACTCAGTAGAAGACTCAGGGCACTCAGTAGAAGACTCAGCGCACTCAGTAGAAGACTCAGGGCACTCAGTAGAAGACTCAGGGCACTCAGTAGAAGACTCAGGGCACTCAGTAGAAGACTCAGGGCACTCAGTAGAAGACTCAGGGCACTCAGTAGAAGACTCAGGGCACTCAGTAGAAGACTCAGGGCACTCAGTAGAAGACTCAGGGCACTCAGTAGAAGACTCAGGGCACTCAGGAGAAGACTCAGGGCACTCAGGAGAAGACTCAGGGCACTCAGGACTCCTGAGTGCCCTGAGTCTTCTCCTGAGTGCCCTGAGTCTTCTCCTGAGTGCCCTGAGTCTTCTACTGAGTGCCCTGAGTCTTCTACTGAGTGCCCTGAGTCTTCTACTGAGTGCCCTGAGTCTTCTACTGAGTGCCCCGAGTCTTCTACTGAGTGCCCCGAGTCTTCTACTGAGTGCCCCGAGTCTTCTACTGAGTGCCCTGAGTCTTCTACTGAGTGCCCTGAGTCTTCTCCTGAGTGCCCTGAGTCTTCTCCTGAGTCAGGAGAAGACTCAGGGCACTCAGGAGAAGACTCAGGGCACTCAGTAGAAGACTCAGGGCACTCAGTAGAAGACTCGGGGCACTCAGTAGAAGACTCGGGGCACTCAGTAGAAGACTCAGCGCACTCAGTAGAAGACTCGGGCACTCAGTAGAAGACTCGGGCACTCAGTAGAAGACTCGGGCACTCAGTAGAAGACTCAGGGCACTCAGTAGAAGACTCAGGGCACTCAGTAGAAGACTCAGGGCACTCAGTAGAAGACTCAGGGCACTCAGTAGAAGACTCAGGGCACTCAGTAGAAGACTCAGCGCACTCAGTAGAAGACTCAGGACACTCAGTAGAAGACTCAGGGCACTCAGTAGAAGACTCAGCGCACTCAGTAGAAGACTCAGGGCACTCAGTAGAAGACTCAGGGCACTCAGTAGAAGACTCAGGGCACTCAGTAGAAGACTCAGGGCACTCAGTAGAAGACTCAGGGCACTCAGTAGAAGACTCAGGGCACTCAGTAGAAGACTCAGGGCACTCAGTAGAAGACTCAGGGCACTCAGTAGAAGACTCAGGGCACTCAGGAGAAGACTCAGGGCACTCAGGAGAAGACTCAGGGCACTCAGGACTCCTGAGTGCCCTGAGTCTTCTCCTGAGTGCCCTGAGTCTTCTCCTGAGTGCCCTGAGTCTTCTACTGAGTGCCCTGAGTCTTCTACTGAGTGCCCTGAGTCTTCTACTGAGTGCCCTGAGTCTTCTACTGAGTGCCCCGAGTCTTCTACTGAGTGCCCCGAGTCTTCTACTGAGTGCCCTGAGTCTTCTACTGAGTGCCCTGAGTCTTCTCCTGAGTGCCCTGAGTCTTCTCCTGAGTCAGGAGAAGACTCAGGGCACTCAGGAGAAGACTCAGGGCACTCAGTAGAAGACTCAGGGCACTCAGTAGAAGACTCGGGGCACTCAGTAGAAGACTCGGGGCACTCAGTAGAAGACTCAGGGCACTCAGGAGAAGACTCAGGGCACTCAGGAGAAGACTCGGGGCACTCAGGAGAAGACTCGGGGCACTCAGTAGAAGACTCGGGGCACTCAGTAGAAGACTCGGGGCACTCAGTAGAAGACTCGGGGCACTCAGGAGAAGACTCAGGGCACTCAGTAGAAGACTCAGGGCACTCAGTAGAAGACTCGGGGCACTCAGGAGAAGACTCGGGGCACTCAGGAGAAGACTCAGGGCACTCAGTAGAAGACTCAGGGCACTCAGTAGAAGACTCACGTCACTCTGAATGAGGATTGGACAGGGCAGGTCCTCATAATCCATACAATGATCCAGGAATAAGAGAGGGGTGAAGAATACACCACGATCAAGCAAGATCGAATCCTGATTCAGAGACAACAGAGAAGGGTGCCGGTCACGTGAAGGCACAGGATGGGTACTCAAGTCATGCCTTCCTCTGCCCTTCCCTGGTATCTCTGTCTATAGACACTACACTGAGGACATATTCTGACCAGGTGTGAAGACGGGACTACTGGCCTTGACCCAAGTATGAGGTCATCGTGACTTTGTTTTTAACGCAAATAAACACAAATTTCTCTCTAATATCTGCGTTTATCTGCGTTTGTCTTCCTCAGATGCTGAAAGCCGCCATATAACTGCTGTGGAAAGTGATTTGGATCCAGTCCCATCCAAACCCGCGTTACCAACTCTATCCACCGATGCCGCGCAATTGCCGCAGCTTGTCAAGGACGAGGAGGGGAAGGAAAACTTTTCGCGGGTGGGTCTTCCCTCTGATATTATCCATCAAGGGTCAGTCATATCAAAGCCGCTATTTCAGTTTTGGGTGGAGAGAAGCTGATTGTTCTCCTCTGACATGTTTCGCCCCCCCCAGTACGATTAATATACAGGACCGGTGCTACCACTAGGCAAACTAGGCGGCCGCCTAGGGCGCCCTGCTGCCTAGAGCGCCCGGCCACTGGTTTTCCTACTCTCTTCTTTCTGCAGCAAGCAACTAAGTCTCATCATCAGCAGTCACCCGCCTCTCCATTCACACATAGTGTCAGAGGCGCAGCAGTGGTGGAGAACTGTGTCTGTGTCCCGACTCCCACAGCAAGCAAACATTCATTGATGGGCACTGGTGAGGCTGCATTTGATGGGCGCTGGTGAGGCTACATTTGATGGGCGCTGGTGAGGCTACATTTGATGGGCGCTGGTGAGGCTGAATTTGATGGGCGCTGGTGAGTAGGGATGAGGCGGGGCTCGCACCAGAACCCGCGAACGGACCTAAAGTCCGTGCGAGCTTTAGAACCCTATTAGTTATAATGGATGCGAACGTTCGAAATTAAAAGTGCTAATTTTAAAGGCTAATATGCATGTTAATGTCATAAAAAGTGTTTGGGGACCCGGGTCCTGCCCCAGGGGACATGTATCAATGCAAAATATTTTTTTAAAAACGGACGTTTTTTCAGGAGCAGTGATTTTAATAATGCTTAAATTGAAACAATAAAAGTGTAATATTCCTTTAAATTTCGCACCTGGGGGGTGTCTATAGTATGCCTGTGAAGGGGCGCATGTTTCCCGTGTTTAGAACTGTCTCTGCGCAAAGTGTCATTTTTGAAAGTAAAAAAGCTATTTAAAATCACTCGCGGCTAATGTTAATTCACGGCTCCCGTAACACAGAGAACAGTCATTCATTGAAACTCATTCATAAAAAAAAGTCATTGATAAAAAATAAAAAAAAATAAAAAAAAAAAGCGTAGGGGTCCCCCCAAATTCAATAACCAGGCCCTTCAGGTCTGGGATGGATATTAAGGGGAACCCCAGCCAAAAAAAAAAAAAAAAAAAAGGCGTAGGGTCCCCCTCAAAATCCATACCAGACCCTTGAGGTCTGGTATGGATTTTAAGGGGAACCCTAGCCAAAAAAAATGGCGTGGGGTCCCCCTCAAAATCCATACCAGACCCTTATCCGAGCACGCAACCTGGCAGGCCGCAGGAAAAGAGGGGGGGACGAGAGGGCCCCCCCCGCCTGAACCGTACCAGGCCACATGCCCTCAACATTGGGAGGATGCTTTGGGGGTCTAAGACCCCCAAAGCACCTTGTCCCCATGTTGATGAGGACAAGGGCCTCTTCCCCACAACCGTGCCCGGTGGTTGTGGGGGTCTGCGGGCGGGGGGCTTATCGGAATCTGGAAGCCCCCTTTAACAAGGGGACCCCCAGATCCCGGCCCCCCCCTGTGTGAAATGGTAAGGGGGTACAAAAGTACCCCTACCATTTCACCAAAAAAGTGGCAAAAATGGTAAAAATGACAGGAGACGGTCTTTGACAATTCCTTTATTAAAATCTTCTTTCTTCTTTCTTCATCCTTCGGTTTCTTCATCTTCTCCTTCCTTCATCTTCTTCCATCTTCTTCCATCTTCTTCTTCCTCCGATCCGCTTCTTCTTGCGCTGGTCTTCTCGTCCTTCTCGTCCAGCATCTTCTTCCGTCGGCGTCGGTGTCGGTGTCGGTGTCTCTGTCTCTTCTTGGGCCGCTCCGCGCAATGGGAGGCTCCCGCTATGTGAGGCTCCGCTCCGTCTGACAGGTCTTTTATAACGGAGGGCACCTGGTGACCCCGCCCCCCTCTGACATCATGGGGAAAGCCATCATGGAATTCCCCATGACGTCCCCGTGCGTCAGAGGGGGCGGGGTCACCAGGTGCCCTCCATTATAAAAGACCTGTCAGACGGAGCGGAGCCTCACACAGCGGGAGCCTCCCATTGCGCGGAGCGGCCCAAGAAGAGACAGAGACACCGACACCGACACCGACGCCGACGGAAGAAGATGCCGGACGAGAAGGACGAGAAGACCAGCGCAAGAAGAAGCGGATCGGAGGAAGAAGAAGATGGAAGAAGATGGAAGAAGATGAAGGAAGGAGAAGATGAAGAAACTGAAGAATGAAGAAAGAAGAAAGAAGATTTTAATAAAGGAATTGTCAAAGACCGTCTCCTGTCATTTTTACAATTTTTGCCACTTTTTTGGTGAAATGGTAGGGGTACTTTTGTACCCCCTTACCATTTCACACAGGGGGGGGCCGGGATCTGGGGGTCCCCTTGTTAAAGGGGGCTTCCAGATTCCGATAAGCCCCCCGCCCGCAGACCCCCACAACCAATGGCCAGGGTTGTGGGGAAGAGGCCCTTGTCCTCATCAACATGGGGACAAGGTGCTTTGGGGGTCTTAGACCCCCAAAGCATCCTCCCAATGTTGAGGGCATGTGGCCTGGTACGGTTCAGGCGGGAGGGGGGGCCGCTCTCGTCCCCCCCTCTTTTCCTGCGGCCTGCCAGGTTGCGTGCTCGGATAAGGGTCTGGTATGGATTTTGAGGGGGACCCCACGCCATTTTTTTTGGCTAGGGTTCCCCTTAAAATCCATACCAGACCTCAAGGGTCTGGTATGGATTTTGAGGGGGACCCTACGCCTTTTTTTTTTTTTGGCTGGGGTTCCCCTTAATATCCATCCCAGACCTGAAGGGCCTGGTTATTGAATTTGGGGGGACCCCACGCTTTTTTTTTTTTTTTTTTATTAATGAATGACAGCTCTCTGTGTTACGGGAGCCATCAATTCATTAGCCGCGAGTGATTTTAAATAGCTTTTTTCCTGCAAAAATGACACTTTTTTGCAGGGAAAGTTCTAAGCACAGGAAACCTGCCCCCCTTCACAGGCCACCTATAGACACCCCCCAGATGTGATACTGCAATGCTGTTCTAACAGCACGCACACACATATCCCCAGAAATAGAGCACATATTGTTGTCAGCAGTCAGCAGCACACTGACACTGAAACATAATATGCGAGGCCGCCGGCGCGGCGGCCTCTTATACCGTGGGGCGTGTACTAAAGCCCCTGAGCTATAATTGGCTTCAGGCATCCTGCCTGTAGCCAATTATGACTCTCCTCGCTGCCGGCGCTGTGATTGGCCAAGCATGCGGGGTCACAGTGCATGCTTGGCCAATCATCAGCCAGCATTGCACTGCGCGGGCCGCAATGCATTGCGAGGCCGCTCGCATCACACAAATTTGATGCGAGCGGCCCCAATAGTTCTGGGCTCGCCGAGCGAGCGAACACCCGGTGCTCGATTCGAACATGGGTTCGAATTGAACACCGGGCTCATCCTTACTGGTGAGGCTGCATTTGATGGGCACTGGTGAGGCTGCATTTGATGGGCGCTGGTGGGGCTACATTTGATGGGCGCTGGTGAGGCTACATTTGATGGGCGCTGGTGAGGCTGCATTTGATGGGCGCTGGTGAGGCTGAATTTGATGGGCGCTGGTGAGGCTGAATTTGATGGGCGCTGGTGAGGCTGCATTTGATGGGCGCTGGTGAGGCTGCATTTGATGGGCGCTGGTGAGGCTGAATTTGATGGGCGCTGGTGAGGCTGAATTTGATGGGCGCTGGTGAGGCTGCATTTGATGGGCGCTGGTGAGGCTGCATTTGATGGGGGCTGGTGAGGCTGCATTTTGATGGGCGCTGGTGAGGCTGCATTTGATGGGCGCTGGTGAGGCTGCATTTGATGGGCGCTGGTGAGGCTGAATTTGATGGGCGCTGGTGAGGCTGAATTTGATGGGCGCTGGTGAGGCTGCATTTGATGGGCGCTGGTTAAGCTACATTTGATGGGCGCTGGTGAGGCTGCATTTGATGGGCGTTGGTGAGGCTGAATTTGATGGGCGCTGGTGAGGCTGAATTTGATGGGCGCTGGTGAGGCTGAATTTGATGGGCGCTGGTGAGGCTGCATTTGATGGGCGCTGGTTAAGCTACATTTGATGGGCGCTGATGAGGCTGCATTTGATGGGCATTGGTGAGGCTGAATTTGATGGGCGCTGGTGAGGCTACATTTGATGGGCACTTTATTAAAAAGGTGGGATTTACATGGGCAGGGAAAAGGGGCGGAGCCAGCCAGGGGGGGGGGGGGGGGGGGTCAGAAAAATAAGGTTTTGACTAGGGTGTCAAAAATCCTTGCACCAGCCCTGTTAATATAGGAAAATAACCTGTGGAGTGTCTCTGTCCACTTGCTCTCAATAAAGTTGTGAAACATCTCCACCAACAAGCCTATGTGAGGTGGGCTTCCCTGTTGCTAGGCGACACTGCTAACAGGCTAACCGGCAATCAGACGATCGTACGGCCGCCATGCGCACGATTCTGCTGGTGTTGGAGTTGTTGTTTCTGTCATTCTTGGCGGGATTGTTAGACGGATTGTTGGATGAAATGTGGGGAAATTTCTGGGAGATCCTCATAGAAGTTCTCTGGATTTGGTTGTGACCCGCCGGGCGTGTCATCACCGGGGGAATGGCCTCTGCGCCCGGCTGCCCGCCGACGGTAAATGGCGATCTGCATTTTATTCTTTACAAATAATTTCTGTACAGAACTTCTATCGGACTCAACAGACCCAACATTCACTATACAATAGATCCAACCCATCCCCCAAAACAAAATACCCCCCATAAAAACAACCCTCACCACAGGAGGCCATGGACACCGGAGATCCCCAAATTATCACACAGCTCTGTCCTGAAATATAAATGTGGGCGGCCCCAAAAACAACCAATGGAGTGCAAAGTATCCCACTTGTACCATAATTGTATCAAACATTCCTATTATATATACAATGTATCGAGCACCTTCATCCTATATATACAGGTACCCCAACCCATCCCCCAGCCACCTCTTGTCTCCGCCCCCCACCCACCTCCCAGTACCACCCCTTTACAGAATATACAACCAAATATCATTTTGGATGGAATTTGGTAATGTTAACAAGAAAAGAAGTGAAACCAATTCCCTGCACCCAGCAACAGTAGATCCCCCCCAACAACTATAATAAAATCCCCTCCAAACAATAGACCCCCCCCCCTCAGCAACCGTAACTCTATCCAGCAACAATAGACCCCCACCAAACAATAAAACCCCCACCAAACAATAGACCCCCCTCAGCAACCATAACTCTATCCAGCAACAATAGACCCCCAGCAACAATAAAAACCCCACTAAACAATAGACCTCCCCCTCGTCCTCAGTAACAACAAATCCACCCAGCAACAATATTAAAACCCCCTCCAAACAATAGACCTCCCCTCAGCAACCATAAAACCCCCTGCAAACAATAGACCCCCCCCTCAGCAACCATAACTCTATCCAGCAACAATAGACCCCCAGCAAGAATAAAACCCCCACCAAACAATAGACCTCCCCTCGTCCTCAGTAACAACAAATCCACCTAGCAACAGTAGACCCCCCCCCCCCAGCAACAATATTAAAACCCCCTCCAAACAATAGACCTCCCCCTCAGCAACCATACATCTATCCAGCAACAATAGATCACCCCAACAACAATAATAAAACCCCCTGCAAACAATAGACCCCCCCCATCAGCAACCATAACTCTATCCAGCAACAATAGACCCCCTCCAAACAATAGACCCCCCCCCCCTCGTCCTCAGTAACAACAAATCCACCCAGCAACAATAAATTCTCCCCCAGAACCAATAGACCCCCCAAGCAGCAATGAAACCCCCCAAAATAATCCCCCTGCAGCAATAACTGCCCCTACTCCAGCAACAATAGATCCCCCAGCAACAATAAATCCACCCACCAAAAATAGATTCTCCCCAGCAACAATAGACCCCCGCAAGCAGCAACAGAACCCCCAAAACAATAGATCCCCAAGCAACAATAACCCCCCAGCAACAATAGATTCTCCCCAGCAACAATAGACCCTCCAAGCAGCAACAGAACCCCCAAAACAATAGACCCCCCCCCAAAGCAGCACCGAAAACCCACCCAAAATAATCCCCCTGCAGCATTAACTGCCCCTACTCCAGCAACATAAGAGCCCCCCCCCCCAGCAACAACAAACCCACCCACCAAAAATAGATTTTCCCCAGCAACAATAGACCACCCAAGCAGCAACAGAACCCCCAAAACAATAGATCCCCAAGCCACAATAACCCCCCATCAACAATAGATTCTCCACAGCAATAATAAACCCACCCACCAACAATAGATTCTCCTCAGAAACAATAGATCCTGGCAGCAAGAGAACCCCCAAAACAATAGATCCCTCTGCAAATACCCCCCAACAAAATTAGACCCCCACCAGCAACAGTGGATCCCCAACAGTCAGGATCAATAGACTCTTTAGCAGCCAGCAACAATAGACCCTCCACCACAACAATAGACCCTCCACCACAACAACAGACCCTCCACCACAACAACAGACCCTCCAAGCAACAATAGACTCCCCCAGCAGCAATAGATCCTCTGTCATGACAACAGACCCTCCAAACTCAACATTAGACCCCCAACAACAATAGATCCCCCATAGAAAAGCATGTTTGCTGATATCCTTTATGGATGGTCGGGGGCCATCATGTGTCTTTTTTGTTCTGCCCGCCCCTCTTTGTTAGTCGGCATTTACAGGCGTATTAGAAGAGGGACGTCTGAGGTCAGAAGAAAACGCACCAAATTTGTGTTCCGGAAAAGAGATTTCGGGTAGAAAAACAAAATAATAAATACTTGACACGTAGAAATGTGTCTACATGAGTTTAAATGCGAAACGCGTTCATCGATTGAACGTTCATTCGTTCCAATGGGCAGAATAAATGAATATCGGCCAATGGAATCGCTGAACGCTCAAACGCTCGTCACAGAACCCAGAGATCTATACAAGGCGCTCTAATAGGGTGTAATACCACTCTGTGTAGGTGGGAGGCGCTCCTCAAGGGTTATCATTTCCATTCTGATGTTGGGGAAGGTCTTCCTCCATGCCCCCATCATTGGTGTATAAAACGGGGGGGGGGGGTGTTATGGTACTAGAGCTCCCCCCCTTACATCAGATGTCCAGAGCTCCCCCCCCCATTATACATCAGATGTCCAGAGCTCCCCCCCCCCCCATTATACATCAGATGTCCAGAGCACCCCCCCCCCCCCACATCAGATGTCCAGAGCACCCCCCTTACATCAGATGTCCAGAGCTCACCCCCCTTACGTCAGATGTCCAGAGCACCCCCCACCCCCCCCCCCTACATCAGATGTCCAGAGCTCACCCCCCCCTTACATCAGATGTCCAGAGCCCCCCCCCCTTACATCAGATGTCCAGAGCTCCCCCCCCATTATACATCAGATGTCCAGAGCACCCCCCCCCCCCACATCAGATGTCCAGAGCTCACCCCCCCCTACATCAGATGTCCAGAGCTCACCCCCCCCCCCCCCTTACATCAGATGTCCAGAGCCCCCCCCCCTTACATCAGATGTCCAGAGCACCCCCCCTACATCAGATGTCCAGAGCACCCCCCCCCCCCTACATCAGATGTCCAGAGCACCCCCCCTTACATCAGATGTGCAGAGCTCCCCCCCCCCCACATCAGATGTCCAGAGCTCCCCCCCTACATCAGATGTCCAGAGCCCCCCCCCCCCCCCCCCCACATCAGATGTCCAGAGCACCCCCCCCTTACATCAGATGTCCAGAGCCCCCCCCCGTACATCAGATGTGCAGAGCTCCCCCCCCCACATCAGATGTCCAGAGCTCCCCCCCTACATCAGATGTCCAGAGCTCCCCCCCTACATCAGATGTCCAGAGCTCCCCCCCCTTACATCAGATGTCCAGAGCCCCCCCCTTACATCAGATGTGCAGAGCTCCCCCCCCCTTACATCAGATGTCCAGAGCACCCCCCCCCCCTTACATCAGATGTCCAGAGCCCCCCCCCCTTACATCAGATGTCCAGAGCACCCCCCTTACATCAGATGTCCAGAGCCCCCCCCCCTTACATCAGATGTCCAGAGCCCCCCCCCCCCTTACATCAGATGTCCAGAGCACCCCCCCCCCCCCCCTTACATCAGATGTCCAGAGCCCCCCCCCCTTACATCAGATGTCCAGAGCACCCCCCTTACATCAGATGTCCAGAGCCCCCCCCCCCTTACATCAGATGTCCAGAGCCCCCCCCCCTTACATCAGATGTCCAGAGCACCCCCCCCCCCCCTTACATCAGATGTCCAGAGCCCCCCCCCTTACATCAGATGTCCAGAGCACCCCCCTTACATCAGATGTCCAGAGCCCCCCCCTTACATCAGATGTCCAGAGCCCCCCCCCCCCCCCTTACATCAAATGTCTAGAGCCCCCCCCCCTTACATCAGATGTCCAGAGCTCCCCCCCTTACATCAGATGTCCAGAGCACCCCCCCTTACATCAGATGTCCAGAGCCCCCCCCCCCAGAGCCCCCCCCCCTTACATCAGATGTCCAGAGCCCCCCCCCTTACATCAGATGTCCAGAGCACCCCCCCCCTTACATCAGATGTCCAGAGCACTCCCCCCCCCCTAACATCAGATGTCCAGAGCCCCCCCCCCTTACATCAGATGTCCAGAGCCCCCCCCCCCCCCCCCCTTACATCAGATGTCCAGAGCACCCCCCCCCCCTTACATCAGATGTCCAGAGCACTCCCCCCCCCTAACATCAGATGTCCAGAGCTCACCCCCCCTTACATCAGATGTCTAGAGCACCCCCCCCCCCCCTTACATCAGATGTCTAGAGCACCCCCCCCCCCCTTACATCAGATGTCCAGAGCCCCCCCCCTTACATCAGATGTCCAGAGCCCCCCCCCTTACATCAGATGTCCAGAGCACCCCCCCCCTTACATCAGATGTCCAGAGCACCCCCCCCCCCCTTACATCAGTTGTCTAGAGCACCCCCCCCCCTTACATCAGATGTCCAGAGCCCCCCCCCTTACATCAGATGTCTAGAGCACTTCCCCCCTTACATCAGATGTCCAGAGCACCCCCCTTACGTATTTCCTATGCTCCTCAGCTCCATCTAGTGGCCATAATGCAGATTTTTTTACTACTGCCCATAATAACAGAACATTCATTCAGAAGAGGAAACCGCCTAAAGAACATTTTGTTTTTGCAATATTTGCACAGAATGAATGTTTGCAGATTTGCTGGACAATCTTTGGGGTTCAGAAGCAGCGAGAAGTTATTCAATAAATTGGACGATCCCTCGAAATGAGACGTAAAAGTTTGTAGGGGGCGGGGTTAGCAGTCGATCAAAGAAAAGATACGATCACTTTGATCTCTGTGTCATTTCAGGTCAGTTTCTCCATCTCCAAGTCTGCTCAGGATAAGATGAGACAGAAACAGCAAGAAATGGAGACGTTCCGAACCGAGAGGAGGCGGAGCCAGCAGCAGTTGTGGGAGCGGCTTCAAGGAGTGGATGCAGAGGGAGGTCAGTGCCAAATTTACTTCCTTTAAAGGACAGTCCTGACCGTCCCTCTGAAAAGCGATTTGTGCTGGTACACTTTTCAGAGAGTGGTTGACAGGCAGCTGGAAGTCAATATATGCCACCTCTGCACTTGTTTTATCCCTGAAAATCCTGCGCCGCCACCCTGCCACTGTGATCCTGCTCCCCCACCCTGCCACTGTGATCCTGCACCCCCACTCTGCCACTGTGATCCTGCGCCCCCACCCTGCCACTGTGATCCTGTGCCACCACCCTGCCACTGTGATCCTGCTCCCCCACCCTGCCACTGTGATCCTGCGCCACCGCCCTGCCACTGTGATCCTGCGCCACCACCCTGCCACTGTGATCCTGCACCCCCACTCTGCCACTGTGATCCTGCGCCACCACCCTGCCACTGTGATCCTGCGCCACCACCCTGCCACTGTGATCCTGCGCCACCGCCCTGCCACTGTGATCCTGCGCCACCGCCCTGCCACTGTGATCCTGCGCCACCGCCCTGCCACTGTGATCCTGCGCCACCGCCCTGCCACTGTGATCCTGCGCCACCGCCCTGCCACTGTGATCCTGCGCCACCACCCTGCCACTGTGATCCTGTGCCATTACCCTGCCACTGTGATCCTGCGCCACCGCCCTGGCACTGTGATCCTGCGCCACCGCCCTGGCACTGTGATCCTGCGCCGCCGCCCTGCCTCTGTGATCCTGCGCCACTGCCATGGCACTGTGATCCTGCGCCGCCGCCCTGGCACTGTGATCCTGCGCCACTGCCATGGCACTGTGATCCTGCGCCACCGCCCTGCCACTGTGATCCTGCGCCACCGCCCTGCCTCTGTGATCCTGCGCCGCCGACCTGCCACTGTGATCCTGCGCCATCGCCCTGCCTCTGTGATCCTGCGCCGCGACCTGCCACTGTGATCCTGCGCCACCGCTCTGCCACTGTGATCCTGCGCCACCGCCCTGCCACTGTGATCCTGCGCCACCACCCTGCCACTGTGATCCTGCGCCACCGCCCTGCCACTGTGATCCTGCGCCATCGCCCTGGTACTGTGATCCTGCTCCACCACCATGGCACTGTGATCCTGCACCACCACCATGGCACTGTGTGCATTGCAAAACTGGCCAGTATACTATAAAAATACCCCTACTACTACTACTACTACTACTACTACTACTACTACTTCTATTACCCCTACTATTTCTGTTACCTCTACTATTACTTCTATTACCTCTACTACTACTTCTATTACCCCTACTACTACTACTATTACCCCTACTACTACTACTATTACCCCTACTACTTCTACTACCCCTAATACATCTGTTACCCCTACTACTACTACTTTTATTACCCCATACTACTGCTTTTACTTCTATTACCCCTACTACATCTGTTACCCCTACTATTTCTATTACCTCTACTACCACTATTACCCCTAATACTTCTACTTCTATTACCCCTACTACTACTACTTCTATTACCCATACTACTACTACTACTTTTATTACCCCTACTACTAATACCACCTCTACTACCCAATGCTCCAACCTCCCAAGATGAGATAGAGGGACGTGTAAGCAGACAGTGAAGGGTGTCACAGCAAAGAGGTGGGTGTGTCTTGTTGGGAGTGGGTAGGTCTAAATAGGGTCAAAGTTTGGCTTAGTAATAATCAATCATGATACCCACCCCCATCTTTTTTTTTTGCTTGCCTGCATGGGGGACGTGCCACAGGACACTGATCTTCCCAGTGAGTAGTTGTGGAGGGGGGCGTGTCAGCACAAGTCTGACCACTGGAAGACAGGTAGGCTGTTCTCCCAGCACAGCCACAAAACTGACCACACTGGGAACTATGTGCTTCTATGCCAAGCGTGGTCAATTTAAGAAAGTTAAGCAGAGGGACTGGCAGGGTCACCAGGGATGGTCACACAGAGGAAGCAATACAAAGAGATCAGGAGACTTCCTCATACCAGTACGTGGGACAGCGGGCAACATACCAGGGGGAGGGGATGTTGGGGGAACAGATTCTTTAAGGATTTCCAGATAACATAACACCATGTGTGGTGGAGATACGAAGGTCTGGAGACTTTGTATGGTAAGTCTCTGATTGGTGTATTCCAGAATCCGTGTCAGTGACCTCCTTCACCCTGAACGGACTGAACACCGTCCCCTTCAGTGCGGAGAAGAGAAGAGGAGGGACCAACATGACCAACATGGCCAACATGGCCAACAAGACCAACATGGCCAACATGAGCCTCAACAAATGGGTCAGCCGACCATCCATGCCCAGCCTCCCGACCATCAACCCGGAACCTGCCGTGAGCGACTTCCGCCATTCTTCCGGTAAGTTCCGGTGGACATGGAGACGGAGGGTCCACCACACTCCATCACGCTGGACGTTTACCCCCGGGGCACAAGGCTCTGAGGTTTCGGTGTGGTCAGAGGGCTCAGGCGTCCCCTCCAGTCTATCCAGAGATGGGCCGGGATTGGACGGTGTACATTTATTGCAGTATTCGCCCAGGGACGAGTGCCCAGAATTCACACTTCTTGTGTGCTGAACATTGGCCCCTGGGTGCATACTGCCCTACTCATTCATTCCACTAGGGGCCCCGTCCAGATCCAACCAGCCACAGCAGCTTTCAGCCTCTTATCGTTTTTTGTCAGGCTGCCAGCGGTGGGGCTGAATGGGACCCCTGTGCCCTCCGCCTGGTTGGTGCTAAGACTCCATTCATACCTGGCGAACGACACAGAAAAGCGTAGTTTGTGGATTTATTTTAGAGGTCTTGTCTACATGGACAGTTTTACTGCCCCCTAAGGGCTGAGCGCCAGGTTAGCGCCACCTGTCCCATTGGTCAGAGGGAACTGCCGCCAAACGCAACCAATTAAAAATGCATGGGACTGCGCCACCACCGTTCTGCAATGGTGTGTAATGCACGTGGTTGCGGCAGACTTTCAGCGGTTAACACAGGAGGCCACATAACAACTCCGAGGTGCCTATTGAATATTCCTGAAAATGATCCACCGTGGATCCCTTTTCAGAGGAGCAGTAAACACTGCTAGGCTAGGTTTTCATCTACAGGGGTGACAGTACGCAACGTGCATTTCCATTTATTTTCTGTGTGTTCCCGAGCGTCACGTGTAAGGCAAAGGGCTCCCCTGCATACAAGAAACGTGCATGGTGCTGCTCTGCACTGTACCGCATGGTGCTGCTCTGTACTGTATGGTGCTGCTCTGTACTGCATGGTGCTGCTCTGTACTGTATGGTGCTGCTCTGTACTGTATGGTGCTGCTCTGCACTGTACTGTATGGTGCTGCTCTGTACTGTATGGTGCTGCTCTGTACTGTATGGTGCTGCTCTGTACTGTATGGTGCTGCTCTGTACTGCATGGTGCTGCTCTGTACTGTATGGTGCTGCTCTGTACTGTATGGTGCTGCTCTGTACCGCATGGTGCTGCTCTGTACTGTATGGTGCTGCTCTGTACTGTATGGTGCTGCTCTGTACTGCATGGTGCTGCTCTGTACCGCATGGTGCTGCTCTGTACTGCATGGTGCTGCTCTGTACTGTATGGTGCTGCTCTGTACTGCATGGTGCTGCTCTGTACTGCATGGTGCTGCTCTGTACTGCATGGTGCTGCTCTGTACTGCATGGTGCTGCTCTGTACTGCATGGTGCTGCTCTGTACTGTATGGTGCTGCATTGTACCACATGGTGCTGCTCTGTACTGTATGGTGCTGCTCTGTACTGTATGGTGCTGCTCTGTACCGCATGGTGCTGCTCTGTACCGCATGGTGCTGCTCTGTACTGTATGGTGCTGCTCTGTACTGCATGGTGCTGCTCTGTACCACATGGTGCTGCTCTGTACTGTATGGTGCTGCTCTGTACCGCATGGTGCTGCTCTGTACCGCATGGTGCTGCTCTGTACCGCATGGTGCCACTCTGTACCGCATGGTGCCGCTCTGTACCGTATGGTGCTACGCTGTACTATATGGTGCTGCTCTGTACTGTATGGTGCTGCTCTGTACTGCATGGTGCTGCTCTGTACCACATGGTGCTGCTCTGTACCGCATGGTGCTGCTCTGTACTGTATGGTGCTGCTCTGTACTGTATGGTGCTGCTCTGTACTGTATGGTGCTGCTCTGTACTGCATGGTGCTGCTCTGTACTGCATGGTGCTGCTCTGTACTGTATGGTGCTGCTCTGTACCGCATGGTGCTGCTCTGTACCGTATGGTGCTGCTCTGTACCGTATGGTGCTGCTCTGTACTGCATGGTGCTGCTCTGTACTGTATGGTGCTGCTCTGTACTGTATGGTGCTGCTCTGTACTGCATGGTGCTGCTCTGTACTGCATGGTGCTGCTCTGTACTGTATGGTGCTGCTCTGTACTGCATGGTGCTGCTCTGTACCTCATGGTGCTGCTCTGTACTGCATGGTGCTGCTCTGTACTGTATGGTGCTGCTCTGTACTGTATGGTGCTGCTCTGTACTGTATGGTGCTGCTCTGTACTGTATGGTGCTGCTCTGTACTGCATGGTGCTGCTCTGTACTGTATGGTGCTGCTCTGTACTGTATGGTGCTGCTCTGTACTGTATGGTGCTGCTCTGTACTGTATGGTGCTGCTCTGTACTGCATGGTGCTGCTCTGTACCGTATGGTGCTGCTCTGTACTGTATGGTGCTGCTCTGTACTGTATGGTGCTGCTCTGTACTGTATGGTGCTGCTCTGTACCGCATGGTGCTGCTCTGTACTGTATGGTGCTGCTCTGTACTGTATGGTGCTGCTCTGTACTGTATGGTGCTGTGTACTGCATGGTGCTGCTCTGTACTGTATGGTGCTGCTCTGTACTGTATGGTGCTGCTCTGTACTGTATGGTGCTGCATTGTACCACATGGTGCTGCTCTGTACTGCATGGTGCTGCTCTGTACTGTATGGTGCTGCTCTGTACTGCATGGTGCTGCTCTGTACTGTATGGTGCTGCTCTGTACTGTATGGTGCTGCACTGTACTGCATGGTGCTGCTCTGTACTGTATGGTGCTGCACTGTACTGCATGGTGCTGCTCTGTACTGTATGGTGCTGCTCTGTACCGCATGGTGCTGCTCTGTACCGCATGGTGCTGCTCTGTACCGCATGGTGCCGCTCTGTACCGCATGGTGCTGCTCTGTACCGCATGGTGCCGCTCTGTACCGCATGGTGCTGCTCTGTACAGTATGGTGCCGCTCTGTACCGTATGGTGCCGCTCTGTACCGCATGGTGCCGCTCTGTACCGCATGGTGCCGCTCTGTACCGCATGGTGCCGCTCTGTACCGCATGGTGCCGCTCTGTACCGCATGGTGCCGCTCTGTACCGCATGGTGCCGCTCTGTACCGCATGGTGCTGCGATGTACCGCATGGTGCTGCGATGTACCGCATGGTGCTGCTCTGTACTGCATGGTGCTGCATTGTACCACATGGTGCTTCATGGTGCTGCACTGTACTGCATGGTACCGCATGGTGCTGATCTGTAATGCACGGTACTGTGGCCGATCAACATTTCAGGCCGGCTGATTCATCAGAGATGATTGCACTGAACGCGTTATTAAGGTGTTTTTTTTTGTTTTCTGTTGCAGCGTTTTCCCTGCCGGCCTCCTTGTTGGACCTCTCGGAGTGGGATACAGACTCTGAGAACAGCGGGCCCAGCTCCGGTCCAATGTCCCACCCAGAACAAGGCATGATAGAGGCTCTGAAGTGGCTGAACCACAAGGACTGGTAAGACGTGTCCTGATTTGTGTTATTACCGGGAGACGCACAACCGCCGACCGCCATTATCCCAACACACAGAGATCTCTGACTCCTATCAGATGAACGCCGATCACACTACTAAACACACACAGGAAATACATAGAAGAGAACTGTATCCATCCAGCCCTGAGGTTTACACTGCTCTGCCACTCAGCACAGCCCTCTCTGGTGACCTGACTTTTCTTTACTGCATAAGTAGGTCACCTCCCCACCCCCAGCCGGTGATTGGACAGTAAAGGAGAAGCCGCACACTCATGAGCTCATCACTCTGCTCTCTCCTGCAGTCACCATGCCCCATGTGCTGATTGGCTTCTTCAGCTGTATTTGCACCCCCATCTCTGCGTTCTGCTGTACAGAATAGGGATGCACCGATACCGAGTATTTTCACGAGTACTCCTGAAAATGCTCCCGATTTAGAAATGGATACTTTGTGGTGCGATTTGCAATGAATCTCATGCATCTCATCACATGCGGTTTCCCACACCGCTCCTGTGTGAACCCCCCGGGGGGTGAAATCGCCGTGACAAGCCTGAGATCACACGGGAGGGGGTGGGGGAAACCGCGTGTGGAATTGCATCACATTCCTGTTCAAATCGCATGCGATTCTTTGCAGTGCAATTTGCGCCCATTCGTTTTGTATGGATGCAAATCGCGCCGCAAAGTATCAGTACTCAGTATCGGCGAGTACTTGACCAAAAGTATCGGTATTCGCTGATATAAAAAAAAATGGCATCAGTGCATCCCTAGTACAATAGGCTGCAAGAGGCAGATACCAAATCCTGGGAAGGTACCTGCATTTCATATCACAATTATTATAAAATAAAAATATTTTTCCAAATAAAATATTAAAAATAAAAAAAATATAAAAAATATTATAAAATAATACAATTATAATGTAACAATGATTATCAGGTTACATTAATATGGAATGGAAGTAACAATATATAATGTGATGGAAGTAATAATATATAATACAGAATAGAAGTAACCATATATAATGTGGGATGGGAGTATCAATATAGAATGTGATACAAGTAACAATATACAATATATAATAGAAGTAACAATATATAATATGTGATAGAAGTAACAATATATAATATATAATAGAAGTATCAATATACAATATATAATAGAAGTAACAATATATAATATATAATAGAAGTAACAATATACAATATATAATAGAAGTAACAATATATAATATGTGATAGAAGTAGCAATATATAATTAGGAATAGATATAATAATATATAATATATGATGGAAGTATCAATATATAATAAGGAATAGTTATCAGATATTATTTATTGTTACTTCTATTATATATTGCTACTTCCATCACATATTATATATTATTACTTATATTCCAAATGATATATTGTTACTTCAATCAGGTATTATTTATTGTTTCTTATATTATATATTATACTGTGTATTGTTAGTTTTATCACCTTATATATATTACTTCTATAAATATAATAAGTGATAAAAGTAACAATATACAGTAAAATATATAATACAAGAAACAATAAATAATACCTGATTGAAGTAACAATATATCATTTGGAATATATGTAATAATATGTAATATGTGATGGAAGTAGCAATATATAATAGAAGTAACAATAAATAATATCTGATAGAAGTACTAATATATAATAAGGAATAGAAGTAACAATACTGTATGTAATCTGGGATTGAACCGATCGATCGTACAGACACTGCTGCTGTACTCCCAACATTACATTCCTCTACCAGAAGAAGAGATACAAATATAATATGGGATTGAAGTAACAATATATAATATAAAATAGAAGTAACAATTAATAATATCTCTTTAGAAAAACAAATCAATAAATAATATCTGATATAAGTATCAATATATATAATAAGGAATAGAAGTAATAATATATGATAGGTGATGGATGTATATCAATATATTACATTAATCGGGATATTTCCAGCTGTGAATAGAAAGCGGGGATCTGTCCTTTGCTGTGTTTTTCTCTTCGTCTTGCTGTATAAAGTTCTCTTAACCAAAGATTGTTTTGTGAGTCCATTTCATGGATTCCCACCTGGAGATCCTGCCAGGAACGGCACTTCCTGTCTCAGACTGACTCCGCTAAGCCCTACAATTAGAAGCAGCAAAAGCCATTTGCCATCCAATATTTGTAATCCTGTTCAGCCTGTAGACAGGTGCAGTCTACTTTCTTCACTGCAGGTGGCGCTCAACCGCAGAGGCATTGCAGGGGAGAGGAAGTCAAGAGGAACTTGGTTCTTCTATGGTTTCCCGGGTCACTGGGAAAGCTAGCTGATTGGATGCTGCCGCCCCATGTGACTCCAGCAGCCATCTTGGGTCAGTCAGAGCCTATGTCTAGCCCTGGCTCCCAGGCTTGGCACACATTTCCTGTGTGGGTAGTGTAGGGTAGACATTGGAACCGTCAAAAAATTTGTTTCGTTTTGTTTCGTTCCGTTTCGTATTAAATAAAATTCAAAATTCGTATACGAAATTCCATTCGGATTCGTACGAAATTCGTATTTCGTACAAATTTTTTTATTTTTTTGTTCATTTAAACGTTTCTGTTAATTTGGATCGGAAATTCGTAAACGAAATTTCGTATTTCGTACAGAATTCTTCTGCATATTAACACCAGTCACCTTTCTGATACTTTCTGTTAATTTAAAACGGAAATTCGTTTACGAAATTTCGTATTTCGTAAACTAAATTTCGTATTTCGTACAGAATTATTATGCATAAACACCAGTCACGTTTCTGTTAATTTGGATCTGAAATTCGTAACGAAATTTCATATTTCGTACGGAATTCGTATGCATAAAAATTTGTATTTCGGATTCGTACGAAACTAATCGCACATGTCTAGTGTAGGGACAGGTCACCCATCTGACAGGGACAGTGAATAGTTGTTGTTGTTGTTTTGTGTGAATGATTTGTGTGTTTTGAAGTTTTGCTTTTTGTTGTAAAATTGAAAATGAAATAAAAAAATTACTTGATCGGCAAAAAAAAAGAATGGTGTCAGAGAGAGGATCTAGATGAGGTTCTATATGAGTAGGGAAGGATAGAGACCCCCAAACCCTCTGGAAACCTCCATTGGGGCTTAGACCGGACACATTCCGCCCTCTAGACAGACGCTGTCGGTGCATCTGAGACCTGATTCACTGATTGGCTACACATACTTGCTGTGAGTGTCCCCGGTGGTCGGGGTCTTCCCGCCGGGTGTTTCGTGAATTGCTAGACTCGACATTAATACAAATTATGTAACTGGACTCTGTGAATTTACTGCCCCCTGCACCGTCCTGCACCTCCCCCCATGCCAGTCTTGTGATTCTCACACGACCTCTGCCATGTTGTACAGCCAGGCAGTTGTGCGCCCGTCTCTATAACCTGTCTGCTCATTGGACATGGACTCAGATCCCAGATGGTCCACTCAGCAGATTAGGAAGAGGAAGGACTTGCTGCAGTGCATGTGCACTAACAGGGAACACGCTGACAGGGGGAGAGAGCAGAGTGAGTAGCTTTGCTGTTGCTCCAGTGGAGGTCATTACCCCGGGTTGTCCAGTGGGGGCACTGTGTGTTTGCACGCCTGGAGTGTAGCTGTAAAATGAAGAGCTGGAAATGTCGGGAGAATTTCTGAATGTGATCCGGAGTGACTGGATTGGTAGAATGAGAGATCGTACATTTGATGTATATATATTGGGCCAATCCTGACTGTACATATAATGATCCCTGAATTGTGATCTTGCAGGGAGCAGAAGGAGAAGGGGCTCCTCAGTGTGCGCTGCCTGGCCTCCTGGCACCCCGAGGTTCTCTGCTCCAGAATCCACGAGGTCTGCATGGCTGTGACCCGAGAGGTAAGTGCACCTGTCCCGACTGACCAATCAGCACACAGAGATTTCCATGAATCTCCCACCTTTACAATCAATGTAAAGCCCAAAGTTAGATTTTTCTTTAGCTAGAGAAGGGAGGAGTCAGAGCCTCTGCCAGGTATTTATTGCTGTCTGGCTCCCCTTTGGGTCTGGTATGGATTGGGTGGGGGGGGGGGGGACCCCACGCCATTTGAAAAAAACAAAAACACATATTTATTTGTATCATTTTCCTTCCACTTCACAATTATGTGACACTTTGTGTTGGTCCGTCACATAAAATCCCAATGAAATACATTTATGTTTTTGGTTGTAACAAAATGTGGAGAATTTCAAGGGGTATGAATACTTTTTCAAGGCTCTGTATTTATAGATGTGGTGGCTGCAGTGGTTTTCTTTTTTTCCTCCTATTTTCCCCCAGTGATCCTTCCAGTAAGGCATTTCCTTGTCTTGGCCCCGGTTCACACCGGTGCAACTTGTCATGCGATTTCAACAATTCCAGCAACAAAACTGTTCCAGCAGTTATGAAAAAGGTCCCAGCTCTAATTTTCACTGATTTCATTGCCACCTGCATAGACTTCTGTTAAATGAAGCAGCAAGACGCAAGGAAGGCGGCAGTGCAAATCGCACTGATGTGTCGCTTTTTTATTGCGCTGAAGTAGTGCAATTCCAAAGCTGCACTGGTGTGAACCGGGGGTTGGGCTGACAACACTCAATCACTGTACTGTATCTATAGGGGAGCATTCACCCGGGGACAGGAGGGGTGTTCAGTAGACATGTGCACTGACAAAAAAAAGAATTTCCAAATTTTCAAATTTAGAATTTTCGAATTCTGAATTTCCAAATTTTAAAACTTCTGAAATTTAGAATTTTCAAATTTCTGAAATTTAGAATTTTCAAATTTCTGAAATTTAGAATTTTCAAATTTCTGAAATTTAGAATTTTCAAATTTCTGAAATTTAGAATTTTCAAATTTCTGAAATTTAGAATTTTCTAATTTCTGAAATTTAGAATTTTCTAATTTCTGAAATTTAGAATTTTCAAATTTCTGAAATTTAGAATTTTCAAATTTCTGAAATTTAGAATTTTCAAATTTCTGAAATTTAGAATTTTCAAATTTCTGAAATCTAGAATTTTCAAATTTCTGAAATTTAGAATTTCCAAATTTCCCAAATTTCGAAATTTCCCAAATTTCGAAGTTTTGAATTTCCGAAGTTTCGAAGTTTCGAAGTTTTGAAGTTTCGAATTTCCGAAGTTTCGAATTTCGAATTTCGAATTTCCGAAGTTTCGAATTTTGAATTTCCGAAATTTAGAATTTCCGAAATTTTCAAATTTCCGTAATTTTCAAATTTCCGAAATTTTCAAATTTCCGAAATTTTCAAATTTCCGAAATTTTCAAATTTCCGAAATTTCGAATTTCCGAATTTCGAATTTCCGAATTTCCGGAATTTTGAATTTCCGGAATTTTGAATTTCCGAATTTCCGGAATTTCGAATCTCCAGAATTTCCGGAATTTCCGGAATTTCCGAAATGTCGAATTTCCGAAATGTCGAATTTCCGAAATGTCGAATTTCCAAAATGTTGAATTTCCAAAATTTTCGATTTTTGGAAATTTAAAAATTTCCGAAATTCAGAGATTCGGATATTTCGGAAATTGAAAAAATCGTAAATTTCTGAATTAACCAATTTGTCAAAATTCGTTAAAAAACAAATTCGGAACTAAACGAATTGCACATGTCTAGTGTTTCTGATCTTGGCTCTCTTGCAGAGTTACGTCCTGCAGCAGAACCTTTGCGTCCAATGTCTGCACCACACACTGTGGTTCCATCTGCCAGTTCTATCATCAGTAGAGGGCACAGTCATGATGTAGGAGTCAGAGGAAGGAACCATAGTGTGTGGCGGGGGGGTGCAGACATTGGACGCACCCAGAGGTGTTGAATGCGAAGGTTCTTCTGCAGGCCATAACTCTGCAAGATCCGAGGAATGGCGGCGGGCCAGGAAACCGATTTCCTTTTCTGCTGCAGTTTTGTCTTTCTATTTCCTTGTTTATGTCGGTGACGAGGTCACTTTAATGGCCGTGTTGTCCTCAGGTCAGTAATCTGCGCTCCAAGGTTTCCCGTCACGCCATCAAGACGATCAGCGATCTGTTCAGAACTCTCCGCAGAAACGTGGACCAGGAGGTGGAGGAAATCACCCGGGTTTTGCTCCACAAGATCGGCGACTCCAACGATTTCATCCGGGAGGAAGCCGACAAATCTCTGGGGATAATGGTGGAGAACGTGACCCCCTCCAAGGCGATGGGCGCCCTGATTGCCAGAGGAGGCAGGTGTGTGACCGATCGACTGAAAAATCATTACTATTTATTAGAAAGCCGATGTTCAGTTCCTCAGGGGCGTAGCTTTGTTAGTATAGAGATACGCCTGACCTCTGCCTGGACTCTCCCTATAATACACCACCAAGACCGATTCCTGAAATATAACACTGTAGGGGTGGCAGAGACAAGTATGTAGGTGAAGCAGATGAAGGCATTGTCAGGGGGAGTACCGGGATCTCTATCGGTGGTAATACATAACTGAATGGGGGACACTGACACATTACTGCGCATGCATGGGCCTAACGTGTCTTAACCCCTTCCCACCTGAGGGTAAAACAAATCTTAATGCTTGAGCACAATTTTGCAACTTTGACATGTGTTAGTAAAACCGAACATATCATTACAGCTGAGATACAAAAAACACAGTCACTTCCAGCGCTAATAGGTCTTCCAAGGTGAGGAGTACCAGATGTCAGATAAAATGGTGGTGTAAAGGTATATATGGGATCCCAGAACTAGGTGGATGCGCCTTCCTCCGATGGGTTAATCCGGAAGGAACTACAAGAAAAAGAGAAATGGAAGGGGCGTGCACCTAGTGCATTACCAGAGATCATTTAATAATAAGAAATTTTTGTATAAAAGTTGGGTACTCACAAAATGCCTAGCTCTGAGGAAAGGAGTGCGCCCCCCGAAACACGTTTGCTGTACCCTGTGTTCTGTGCATGTCCATGCATTGTGTTTATGGCCTTTTGTCAGTTGCATTTTGTGAGTACTCACCTTTATACAAAAACTTCCTATTCCTATTAAATGATCTCTGGTAATGCACTAGGTGTGTGCGCCTTCCATGTCTGTTTTAAATTTAATTACAGCTACTTTGTGCATCCAGATGGATTATATCGCATTTTTTCAGGACAAATTTCACTTTCATATGGTGAGATATCTATATCGATATTTCTTATTAAAGGAAAACTGGGCCAAAATAGTAAAACATTTGTTTTCTTACATTTAGCTGTATGTTTCTTGCTACCATAACCTTTCACCAAAGAACGACCCAAAATAAGTTCTCCTGCTCCTGACGATCGTAGCGATACCACATATGTGTATGTTAGGTGATGTTTGTACCCGGAGTACCGCCCAGAAACAAGAGAGTGCATTGTGTTCTTTTTTATCCTACCTAAAAACACACCAACACTAATTAACCACTTGCTTACCGGGCACCTAAACCCCCTTCCTGCCCAGACCAATTTTCAGCTTTCAGCGCTGTCACTCTTTGAACGACAATTGCGCGGTCATACAACACTGTACACAAATTCAATTTTTATAATTTTTTTCCCACAAATATAGCTTTCTTTTGGTGATATTTAATCACCTCTGGGGGTTTTTTTTTTTGTTAACATTTTTTTAAAAAGACAAAAAAAAAATACAAAATCGTTTTATATTTTGTTAATAAATTTTGCAAACAGGTAATTTTTCTCCTTCATTGATGTACGCTGATGAGACTACACTGATGGGCACTGATAGGCTGCACTGATAAGGCGGCATTGATGGGCACTGATAGGCTGCACTGATAAGGTGGCACTGATGGGCACTGATGGGCGGCACTGAAGGACATTGATAGGTGGCACTGAATGGCACTAATAGGTGGCACTGATAGCTGGCACTGATAGGCACTGATGGGTGGCAGTGATGGGCACTGATGGGTGACAGTGATGGGCACTGATTGGCACCACTGGTGGGCATTGATAGGTGGCACTGATTGCTGGCAATTATGTACTGGTAGGCACTGATTCGTGCCTGGCAGGTGGCACTGGCAGGCAGGACTGATTGGCACATATGAGGCAGCTTCGCCTCTTCCTCTTCGGGACCGATGTCCCTTCAACAGAAGCCGGAGATGGGCTTTTTTTTCTCCTCATGCTGTCAGCGTGAGAAGAAGAAAAAAACAACTGCCGATCTTCTGTTTACATCACTTGATCAGCCGTCATTGGCTGACAGCTGATCACATGGTAAGGGGCCGGGATCGACCCCATACTCCGATCTTAGTCTTATTGACTCAGTCATCACAGCACACGCCGCGCATGCCCTGCAGGGGGCGCACGGGGAGCGTGCAAAGGGGAGGACGTCTATTGATGGCCTCCCGGCAAAGCAGATCCGTACTGTAGCCATTATTCAGCTATAACACGGATCTGAAGGGGTTAAAAAAAAGAAAATCCTGCCCAAAAAATAATGACCCTGACATTGACCGCTGACCCTGAGATTGACCCAATCACTAACCCTGGCATTGATCAAACCTTAATCTAGGTATTTCTTCTTTTTTTTCTATCTCTACAAGAACAGAGAATGATACAATGTATCTCTCTCCTCTATTCACAGAGACAGTAAACACGGGGGGCTTCACAGTGACTGATCACTGTGATAGCCAATCAGAGGCTATCACAGTGATCAGGCGACCCGGAATCGGACATTCTGGGTCCCGATCATTAGAACGGGGCCCGGGGCTCTGGGGGAGACCCTGGGTCACTATGCTGTGTACCCAGCACAAAGGGAGATACGCAAATATGCGGCCCCCACGGCAAAAAGCCCAGTCCAGAGAGGCTGCATATTTGTGGGACGTCGGCACCAAGGGGTTTGCAGGGGATCTCAAACTGGAGGCCCTCCAGCTGTTGTGAAACTACAAGTCCCATCATGCCTCTGCCCATGGGAGTCATGCTTGTAACTGTCAGCCTTGCAATGCCTCATGGGACTTGTAGTTTCGCAACAGCTGGAGGGCCGCCAGTTTTAGACCCCCTGGGTTCAAGTGACCCTATCAGCCCAGAACAGCTTGTATGTACAACATACCTGCATACAGGGCCGCTGTACTGGGCCCCATCAGCTAAACAGGGGACCCAGAGAAGCTTTATTGTTCATTTCTGCCTAAGTGAACAAATGGATTTTACTAGATCACACCCCCCCTTCTGCTCTCTTACCAGGGCTTCAATTACCATCAGGTCAACAGAGGGGCCCAGAAGGTGGAAGCAGAAGAGGGACTTTTTTTGTTCATTTTCGGGGCGTAGGTGGATAAAGTCACTGCTGCTGTTCTGCTACACCCCTTTGTAGGCGGGGTTGTGGGGGGGGCTCATCAGGAAGGCTGTATGGGGCCCCATGATTTCTAACAGCGGCCTTGCCTACATATACTTACCTTTCTGGCACCTTGTTTCTTGAGAAGCCACTAAGTGGTAAAACAAGCCTTTTTTTTGCACATGTTGTCCCTGTGGGTATCTTTAATGTGAAAAAAAAAAATAGGTCCACTTGGAGGTGGAACTCTAGCATTGTGTCAGAAACCATGAAATCAGACCGAGACAGAAGTACAGTTAAATCACACTTGTTTAATAATAAAAGTAAATAGAACAAAATGTAGTCAAAACATAGCCAAAGTTCAGTAACCGGAACAGATAGTCAGCCAAGCCAGAAGTCAGGGATCAATGTAGTGGAACAGCAAGAAGGATCTGGAGCCAGAAGGGATATCAGCAAAGCAAGTCTTGAACAGGATCTCAGGAGATAGTCTCTGTGATGTTGACCAAGGCGAAGGATGAGATCCTCTGGACTGGACTGCTTAAGCAGGCAGGACTGACGAGCAGGATATCATCAACAGGTGAGTCACTGTGGAGACATAGGAGCTGGCAATTAGCCGACAGCTGAGCGGGCAGCTCAGAGAAGGAAGGGCTAAGCCCAGCTCTGACACATTGCAGTATAAGGATGCTGAGAGCCCGGGGGCAGGGGGGGGGTTAACTATTCAGCATCCACCAAAAACTGAAATACTAGTTCAGAGTGATCCTTTATGTCTGTGATCCTTCATTTATGGGTGTTTTAGGTTTACATTCGATAAAGAACGTTTGTTGATTTGTGGCCTTCCAAAAGAGTCATTTACATGAGGAGCCTGGGCACTCTGGCAAAGCTGTGCCCATTTTATGTTGGCATCTCTTTGGGCTCCATAGAGGTATAAGGAGACGTTGATGCCCATTGTGGTCTCCTGAGGTTGTAACTTGTGCCGTTCTCCTCCACAGTCACCGAAACAGCGCAGTGAGGAAATGTACGGCCAAACATCTGCTCAGGGTGGTGGAGCTCCTGGGGGCAGAGAAACTTCTGTGTGGATCCAGAGAAAGCACAGACACCTTCCTCCGCACCCTCGTCAGACTGGTTCAGGATGGACAGCAGGACACCAGGTACTTTCATACAGAGGACACCCTCCCAGCCATGCTGTTCGATGGACTTTGACTCATTTGGGATTATTTTACAGCTCCTTTCCCTGGAGGGGCCCCTTTTCCTCTGCCCAGGGCAGCTCGCACATGGCATCAGGGCTGCCGATAGGGGGTACCACAGGCCTCCTGTAGGGGGCCCAGGAACACAGGGGGGGCCCAGAGGATTGGTGCGGCGGGATGGAAGGACAAGTACAGAACGATGCACTGTGTCTGTGTCTCTCCCTCCAGCAGCGGAAAGCCACTCTCTCTCCTCTCCCTCCCACCAGCTTTTAGCTGCTGGAGGGAGAGACACAGACACAGTGCATCGTTCTGTACTTGTCCTTCCACCCCGTCATACTCATCCCCCTCCCTGTGCTGACCACATATGATTCCGCATGTGCCTCCCCTCCCCCCCCCCCCCCGGTTTTCCTCTCCCGCCTGCTAAAATTACAATCCAAAGAAAATTCAAAGGGGGCGGGGCCAGGGACACTGGATGTCCTCCAGCCAGGAAATGAGGCGGAGTCTATCTGACTTGCTGCAGCTTCTAATGCACATTGTGAGAAGCTCACAGTGTGCAGTGACATCAGAGGAAGAGATTCCCGTCCAGGAGAGGAGCCGGTACAACTGTGCAAGACTGAGGGGGGGGGCCGGAGGGAGGATTTAAGTGACCACCTCCCCCACCTACAGTCCTGAGTGTATTCCACACATTGTAATAATGATCACCCGTATTGCAGGTTTTACGGACGTCGGATGTTCAGCCTGGTCATGACTCATCCCAAGTTCGAGGTGCAGATGGAACGTTTGATCCCGTCACATGAGCTCCGCGACCTCATCGCCACTGTCAAGCAGAAGGTATGTGAGCTTGTGTGATGTGCCTCATATGCCTCGTATTTCATGTTTTACACCAGAGGGTCTCCAAATCTTCTAAAAACAAAGGGCCAGCTTACTGCCCTTCAAACTTCAAGGGGGTCCGGACTGTGGCCAATGGGAATAGAAAATGCCCCGGCATCGGAAGGGAGTAGACAATGCCACAGGCTTGGTGGTCATCGGGAGTAAAAAAAATCATTGGTGGTCAGTGGAAGAATTCATTTCCCATCTCTGGTATCAATGGGAGGGACAATGCCCACATCCGACCCACGGGCTGCAGTTTGGGGATCCTTGTTTTACACAAACTTTATAATACATGATATGACGATTATTCCAGGAGCTGAGTGACAGCATCTCCGAGATCCCGTCCGCTAGAAGCCATCGTCCTCCTCAGAAGAATAGCGCTGTGGTGATGGCCCAGGATGTCCAGCCACCAGAGGAAAGGTAAAGTGTGTGTATATATATATATATATATATATATATATCAGGGAGCAGAATGCCCCCTGGACACCGCAAAGTTACTCCATCTTTATAATGGTGTACAGCCGGCATTAGACATGTGCACTGACAAAATGTTCTTTTTTCATTTTCGTTTCATTCGCTTTTTTGATTTTTTCGAAAATTCTGAAATTCGGATTTTCAAATTTCTGAATTTTTGAATTTTCTAATTTATGGATTTCCGAATTTCTGAATTTCTAATTTTCAGATTTTCTTTATTTTGAATTTTTTAGATTTCATTCTTATTCTTGGATTTTCAAATTTTAGAATTTTTAAATTTATGAGATTTCAAATATTCAAATTTCTGAATTTTTGAATTTCTGAATTTCTAATTTTCGGATTTCCGAATTTCCAGATTTCCGAATTTTCGACTTTACGAATTTCGAATTCTGAATTTTCGGAAATTCAAGAATTCAAAAATCTGAAAAAAAGAAAGAATTTCAGTAAAATTTGAAATAATAACTAACTATTAATAGTTATTGGAATTTCCTTTCAAATTTGGCTGTTCGGCATTCGTTATTTCAGATAATTCATAACTTTGGATAAATTCGTACTTGTTACATTCACTAAAAGCCAAATTGAAAGGAAATTCAAATACCTATAATTTAATATTTATTATTAGTTATTATTTCAGATTTTCAGGTTTTTGAATTTTCATATTTTAATTATTTAGAATTTTCAGATTTCATTCTTATTCTTGGATTTCCAAAATTTCGAATTTACGATATTACGAATTTACGAAAATTCCAAAATTTCAAATTTTCGTAAACTCGTAAATTTGGATATTCGTAATTTTGGAAATTCGGATATTCAGAATTAACGAATTTGTCAAAATTCGTTAAAAACGAATTTGGAACTAAATGAATTGCACATGTCTAGCCTGCATTGTCCCCGGAGAGAACATCATGGACAGCTATGACATATGAGAACTTGTCTGGTCTGTGGATCCTGAGGATCAGTTTGGTAGATTCTGGAATAAATAAAAAATGTTTTTTTCTGTAGCATTACCAGACCTGCAGATGTGGAATCAGAACCGCAGGAATCCCCGGTGCCTCGAAGGACGCCGGTCCGGGCAGCAGAAGTGACGGAGCAACTGAAGGAGCTCAGCAAACTTCTCTCCGCAAAGGAATATCAAAGCAAAATGGACGGAGTGACGCTTCTCCTGGAGCACTGCAAGAACAACGTGAAGTTTGTCACCTCCAACATCACTCCAGTAAGTGGAGAACCAGAACAAAAATAATGATCAATGAGATAAGACCAGGGACTTACCATTGGGCTTGACTGGGCTCAAGCCCATGGGCCCAGCCCAATAGGGGGCCCCGCCGAGATACATAGCCGAGTGTACTCAGCTCGGCTCCGCTCAGTCACGCCCAGTCCCGCCCTATAATGGACATAACACAGGGACTGGGCGTGACTGTGAGCCGAGTACACTCGGCTACTCTCGGCTCCGTTCGGGACTGCAAGAGAACCAGAGAGCCGCCGAGAGGACCCATAAGTTTTATCCTTAAACTTCCCTCCTAAATGTTTTTTTCCTTAAAATTCCCTCCTAAACTTGGGGTGCGTGTTATACGCTGGAACGTGTTATACACCAATAAATACGGTAATGTATAGGAGGTAGGGCCCGAAAGTGACTCAAGCCCAGGGGCCCCCCACCACCCTAAGTCCTGCCCTGGATAAGACGGCTTCTGATTACAGTTCTACAGTAAAAAACATTATTACCATCTTGTTATACATTGTAGATCATTTGTTCTCCTGTATCCACCTACCTCCGTAACCTCTGGTATTGTGGAACACCCTCCTCTGTAACCTACCTACTCAATAAGAGTCCATTCACACAGGGGAAACACGACTTCCGACTTCAAGTCGGATCCAAAGTTGCCCCTCTAAGACTCTAAGCGTTTATTTTATTAAAAAAGAAACATTGTTTCCTGTGACTATAGTTGTGTAATTATCATTTTCACTTTGCTGAAGAATCTCTTGTAGCAAAACCACTAATGAGGTCTCTAGTAGCCAATCACATTCAGCTGCTCTTCTTCTGTAATGTTGAAGACGTTTTGTAGCTTCTCTAAGACACTCCATTAAAGAATCTCAGCAATGAAAACTTGGCAGAAGAATCCAACCTTCCCCTAATCTATCCAAATAAAAAAACAATAGATTTGTCTTGAGTTATACTCTAATGCCTCGTACACACGATCGGACTTTCCGACAACAAAACCGTGGATTTTTGTTGGAAGGTTGTTGGCTCCAACTTGTCTTCCATACACACGGGTCACACAAATGTTGGCCAACAATTATGAACGTAGTGACGTACAAGACGTACGACGAGCACATGTGCACAATATAAAAATTTGTTTATTTTAGTTTGTTTGTTTCCGTTGATTCGAAACGATTCGTAAATTCGTAATTCGTCGGTGTTCGTATTCGTAACGATTCGTATTTTCGTAAGAGTTATTTTTTCGTTGATTCGTTTTTCCATTAGTTTAATTTTCATTTATTCGAAATTCGGACGCATTCGTATTTTCGTAGATTTAGTTACATTCGTACTTTCGTTAGATTGATTTATTCGTACTTTCGTAACATTGTTTTCGTAGATTCGTAATCGGAGCATAATTCATAATGTTATGTAATGTGTATGCTGCTATTATTACATTGTAAGAGACACGCAAAATTACGAATCGAAAAAAAAAGTTACGAATGTACGATTTTTTTCGTTCAATCCATTCGAAGCACGTTAAGCAGCGCCATTGTAAGAGACACGGAAAAAATTACGATTCGAAAAAAAAAAAAAAAAAGTTACAAATGTACAAATTTTTTCGTTCATTTTGATTTTCGTTGTTCCTGTTTTCGTTTTTCGGATTTTCTTCTTTCGTAGTTTCGTTGTTTCTAATTTGGTTATTTCGGATTTTCGTTGTTTTTCATATTCGTTCGATTCGATAATTCGTTAAAATTTTTAGCGAATCGTTCGTTCATTCGTACGATAACGAATATAACGAATTTTAACGGAAAACGAATTAAAACGAAACGAATTGCACATGTCTAATAAAAAGGAAGTTCTATAGTCATGTGATATCTCCATTACGAACGCTAGTTTTACAAGACCGAGCGCTTCCGGCTCGTACTTGATTCTGAGCATGCGTGAACTTTTGTGCGTCGGACTTGTGTACACACGATCGGAAATTCCCACAACAAAGTTTTGTTGGCGGAAAATTTGAGAACCTGCTAGCCAACATTTGTTGGTGGAAAGTCCGACAACAAATGTTCGATGGAGGGTACACACGGTCGGACTTTCAGCCAACAAGCGCACATCCAACATTTCCCGTCGGAACTTTAGTGGGCAGTAGAGCCTCTAGGGCAAGTACTTTTCATCAGCAGGGGTGGGGCTTATTCTCTTCTTGGGCAGAAGTCCTGGTCTAGGATCCAAGGGATTCTTCAGGGACCGATTTGAAGACCAACACAGGTACCTTTATCATTTATACGAAGCTGCTAAAAACTGCTCCGACCCAAAAGAGGTATATGGGTGTGAAAGCTGAAAGGGTTAATGTTTTCACCCAAGATTCTCACAACTTTCACCCAAGGTTCAAATACTTTCCAAATAGGATTCAATTAGAAAAATTTGAATCTTGCGTGAAAGTCTTGGGAATCTTAAGAGACAACCTTGATAAATAGACCCCTAGTATGGGGAAGGTGAATTTCCAAGGGCAATGGGGACGCTTTAAAGGAAGGTGTGTAGGAGGAACGTCACTGTGGGATTATAGGTGGCTGTGGAAATGTTTAGTAAATTAACTTTGTTCCAAAATCTCATAACTTCATGAAACCGATTGATATTATACAAGATCCTCGCCAACAACCGTCATTACATCTTATTTCATTATTTTTATTATATTCACAGATATTTGATGCCTTTAACCCGAGGATGCAGGACGCCAACAAGAAGGTCAATCAGTACGCTCTGGAGTCTGTGGTGGTCATGATCCCGATTCTGAAGGACAGTCTGCACCATGTGTTAGTCCCTATGGTGACCGTCATCACCGACAACCTGAACTCCAAGCACACCGGTATCTACACGGCCGCAGTGACCGTCCTGGACACGCTTATGAAAAATATAGGTAAAGTCATTGCTGATTCTATCCGGTGCTCTTCCTTCCAGACGAAGAGGACCGTCCACCTCCATCCTATATTCATTATTCCTGGCTTCATAGCCTCTAATCTTTATTGGGTTTTTTCTTTTCTTGCAAACTCTCCTAAAATAATATTTTTCTCTAATTTGTTGCTTTTCATTACAAAGTTTTAAGCAAACTTTTATCTCAGATCTTTGCCTGCTTTTGTTTAGTAGATGCTGAGATAGACATATTTGATTCCTTTGTACAAATCTTTTAAAAGAAGTGAGCGTTCTGTCCTTTCTATGATGATTAGGAGGGGCTTCCCTTATTGCTTGTGTACACAGGCCTTTGTTGAACATGTCATAGGCAGGTGAATATATTTTCATTGACTTCAATGGAGTAGTGTATGTAGCAACAGCATGACCCCCAAAGACATATGAGGAACCTCAGGCCAGCATTTCACCTCTAGGTTTAGTCCTCAATGGAGTAGTGTATGTAGCAATTCCCAAAGACATGTGAAGAACCTGAGACCAGCTTTTTACCCCCAGGTCTAGTCCTCAATGGAGTAGTGTGTGTGTTGCAACCCCATGACCCCCAAAGACATATGATGAACCTCAAATGCTGGTCAGGCCAGCATTTCACCCCTAGTCTAGTCCTCAATGGAGTAGTGTATGTTGCTACCCCATGAACTCCAAAGACATTTGAAGAACCTCAGACCAGCATTTCACCCCCAGGTCTAGTCCTCAATGGAGTAGTGTGTGTGTTGCAACCCCATGACCCCCAAAGACATATGATGAACCTCAAATGCTGGTCAGGCCAGCATTTCACCCCTAGTCTAGTCCTCAATGGAGTAGTGTATGTTGCTACCCCATGAACTCCAAAGACATATGAAGAACCTCAGGTGTGGGGCAGGTTAGCATTCACCCCAAGATCTAGTCCTCAGCAGGAGTGAAGCAGTGTGAATAGACGGTCAGTTTTTAGAGCAAATAAGGAGTTTATTGGCTTTCACCCAACACTCCCGAAGGAGGGGGTTGGGGCATAGGACACCCACGGACTTGGCTGTCACCAGTAGAGTGGCAAAAATTACTTACAGCCTTCACAGATGGAGAACCAAGCCAACCCAGCATTCTGGGAAATCAGATACTAAATAGTTCAGTTACCGACTCCTAGGGGAGAGGCCACCACAGTCAGGGACAAAGCGTCTGTCCAGTTTCTCAGGTACCCTCATTGAACTTGTGTTCTTCCATGGAGCTTTCACCCCTCACTTGGCTTACTAAGTCCCAAACCTAGGCCTCTATCCAAACATATGGTCACTCTACCCAGGAAACAGGCCTAAGAGGTTCAGTCAGCCATCTACATCCCTCCCCTAGGCAAGACCGACTTCCTAAAGTCACTCCTAAATATGTATTCCCTCTCCCAGCCTGCACCACCCGCAGTGAACCTCCCTGTGATTGGCTACGGAGACATACATTTTTATAACTCTGAGTAGTGCACCCCCCCCCCCCCCCCACACACACTCCCTGATTAGTGCAGCCACCCACACCATTCTCAGGAGCACTACCCAGCAGCAGGCAGAAGCAAACAATTACCAGAGCTCAAGAGACCCAAAATAACAGAATTAACAGTCTAGCTGAGGCTGATTACAGCCTAGTAACTCGGAATTGAAATACCGTATTTATCGGCGTATAACACGCACCCCAAGTTTAGGAGGGAATTTTAAGGAAAAAAAGTTTTAGGAGAGAAGTTTAGGGAAATAAAAAACTTACATTTAAGCGTCATTTGCAGCCTTTCCCAGCATCATTTGTAGCTTGCCCAGCGTCATTTGCAGCCTTGCCGACGTTTAAATTTCCCGCCGCGAGACAAACCGCGCATGCGCGACCGAAAAAGACCGAACCGCGGCCGAAAAAGGCCGAAGCGTGGCCGAAAAAGACCGAGCCGACTGTTTGGCTCCGCTCGGAGTCCCGCCTCCCTGCTGTTTCGGGAGCGAGCGCAGGGAGGCGGGACTACGAGCGGAGCTGAACAGCCGGCTTCGGTCTTTTTCGGCCGCGCTTCGGCTTTTTCCGGCCTTTGTCGGCCGCGGTTCAGCCTTTTTTCGGCCGCGGTCGCCATTTTTCGGCGCCGCAACCGATTTTTGTCAATTTTTTTTGGGGTATCAGCGTATAACACGCACCCCACGACTTTCCCCCGATTTTAAGGGGGAAAAAGTGCGTGTTATACGCCGATAAATACGGTAGATGTTATTGCTTAGGGAAGGGTGGCTACATTTAGATGACAGTTCAGAGGCTGCATTTTCATAACACTAAGTAGTGCAGCCTCCCACACCATTCTCAGGAGCACTACCCAGCAGCAGGCAGAAGCAAACAAATACCAGAGAGCTCCAAGAAAGACGAACCATCAATCTAGCTCTAGCTGACTCCAGCCTAGGCCAGTGATGGAGAACCTCGGGAACCCCGGATGTTTTGGAACTACATTTCCCATGATACTCAACTACACTGCAGAGTGCCAGAGCATCATGGGAAATGTAGTTCCAAAACATCTGGGGGGCCAAGGTTCCCCATCACTGGCCTAGTAACACCACATTTAAATAGATGTTCCTGCTTGGGGCGGGGTGGCTACATTTAGATGACATTTCAGAGGCTGCATTTTCATAACACTAAGTAGTACAGCCTCCCACACCATTCTCAGGAGCACTACCCAGCAGCAGGCAGAAGCAAACAAATACCAGAGAGCTCCAAAAAAAAGATGAACTATCACTCTAGCTCTGGCTGACTACAGCCTAGGCCAGTGATGGGGAACCTCGGCACCCCGGATATTTTGGAACTACATTTCCCATGATGCTCAACTACACTGCAGAGTGCATGAGCATGATGGGAAATGTAGTTCCAAAACATCTGGGGTGCCGAGGTTCCCCATCACTGGCCTAGTAACACCACATTTAAATAGATGTTCCCGCTTGGGGCGGGGTGGCTACATTTAGATGACATTTCAGAGGCTGTGTTTTGGATTTTGCGTTGCGTTTCTTTGCAGTGCGTCCAGTGAGGTGCATTTTGGATTGCAGGCAAAGCAAGTCCAACAAAGCCAACCACTGCGGCCTGCGTTGGGACGCAACGCATTTGTGCAGCGCTCAATGGAGAAGGTTGCGTTTGACTTGAACCCTCTTCTGCTGTCAGACAGCATGATGTAGTCGGGGGCGGGGAGAGGCGCATTTTTTGGAATGTCGGTCACATGACTGCCGATTAGCTGCAAAGAAAGGAGAGAAAAGTATGAACTGTCGGCTTTCCCTACAAACAGGAAATCTTTATTGACCATCATTTTTTACATTACAGACAATCTGTGGCTTCTGCAACCCTTCGCCAGCCGCATCCGGTTCCTCAGCGGCCGCGCCCTGAGTGACGTGACCGAGCGATTGTCAGGTAACTCACCTCAACACAGGAAGTAGATTGACTGGAAGGCTTAAAGGGGAACCAATGAGGATAGAGACATGGGAGCTGCCATTGCTGACTTGTTTTAGAGTTCCATGTTCCAGGGCTGCCATCATTTATAGCAAGAAAGGGAAAAGTAAGAACCTTTGTCAGGGTTTTAGTTGTCCGTCTTCGTCAGGACGACTTCGAGAGACGCGCAGCTCGCTGCGTTCCGAATCGGACACATTTTTCATTATTTGATGAACCTGAATTTCCAAATTACAATAGAAACGAATTTAAACGAATCCGAAATAATGAAACAAAATTCAGCCGAAATTCGAATTGAAAATGAATTCAAAATTTAATAGAAAATAAAAGAATAGAACAGATTAGAAAAGAAGAATAGAATAGAAAAAAACACAGAATAGCATTCAGAATAATAGAATACAATAAAAAAATAAAAAAATAGAAAGACTATAACCATCTTCCGAAATTTGAATTTTGAATAGAAAAGAAAAGAATAGAATAAAATACAAAGAAAGATAATACAGTCTTTCGAATTTAGAATAAATTCAAATGCCGATTTCAAATTTTCCAAATTCGGCCAAATTGAATTGAATTCAACAGAATTCAGAAAATTTGAATCGAAATAAACTCAACAAATTTCGAAAATGAGATAAACGAATTTAGCAAATTTAACTAAATTCAATGATTTAAATAATGAAACAAAACTATTTTTTTCATTCTGCACACGTCTAGTGATTTCTCCTCACTTCCTGTGACACCTCTAATCAGGACAGGAAGTGAAACCTCTGCACTGGAGACACAGCTAGCAATAAAAACCTGCCAGAGGTTCCAACTTTTCTCCACTCCAAATCTTCTCCAGTACTGCGCAGTATTCCAAAATATTCTCACACAGTCATTTATGGATTGCATGTTTTCATTTTAATGCCACATAATTATACGATACAAACACACGATACAAACACACAATACAATCATACGATACAAACACACAATACAAACATACAATACAAACACACACAAACACACAATACAAACACACAATACAAACACACGATACAAACACACGATACAAACACACGATACAAACACACGACACAAACAAACGATACAAACACACGACACAAACACACGATACAAACACACGATACAAACACACGATACAAACACACGACACAAACACACGAAACAAACACACGATACAAACACACGATACAAACACACGACACAAACACACGACACAAACACACGATACAAACACACGATACAAACACACGATACAAACACACGACACAAACACACGACACAAACACACGATACAAACACACGATACAAACACACGATACAAACACACGACACAAACACACGACACAAACACACGACACAAACACACGATACAAACACACGATACAAACACACGACACAAACACACGACACAAACACACGACACAAACACACGACACAAACACACGATACAAACACACGATACAAACACACAACACAAACACACGATACAAACACACAACACAAACACACGATACAAACATACGATACAAACACACAACACAAACACACAATACAAACACACGATACAAACACACAATACAAACACACGATACAAACATACGATACAAACATACGATACAAACACACAATACAAACACACGATACAAACATACGATACAAACACACAATACAAACACACAATACAATCATACGATACAAACACACTATACAATCATACGATACAAACACACGATACAAACATTCAATACAAACACACGATACAATCATACACAAACACACTATACAAACACACGATACAAACACACAATACAAACATACAATACAAACACACGATACAAACACACACAAACACACAGAATACAAACACACACAAACATACAATACAAACACACGATACAAACACACACACACACACACTATACAAACACAGGATACAAACACACAATACAAACACACAATACAAACACACGATACAAACACACAACACAAACACACGACACAAACACAAACAAACACACGATACAAACACACAATACAAACACACGATACAAACACACGATACAAACACACGATACAAACATACGATACAAACACACAACACAAACACACAATACAAACACACGATACAAACACACAAACACACGATACAAACACACAATACAAACAAACACACAAACAAACACACAAACACACGATACAAACACACGACACAAACACACGATACAAACACACGATACAAACACACAATACAAACACACAATACAAACACACATACAAACACACAAACAAACATACAATACAAACACACACACAAACACACAACAAACACACGATACAAACATACGATACAAACACACGATACAAACACACAATACAATCATACGATACAAACACACAATACAAACAAACGATACAAACACACGATACAAACACACAATACAAACACACGATACAAACACACACGATACAAACACACAATACAAACACACAATACAAACACACGATACAAACATACGATACAAACACACTATACAAACACAGGATACAAACACACAATACAAACACACAATACAAACACACGATACAAACACACGACACAAACACACGACACAAACACACGATACAAACACACGATACAAACACACGATACAAACATACAATACAAACATACGATACAATCATACAATACAAACACACTATACAAACACAGGATACAAACACACAATACAAACACACAATACAAACACACGATACAAACACACGACACAAACAAAACAAACACACGATACAAACACACGATACAAACATATGATACAAACATATGATACAAACACACAATACAAACACACGATACAAACACGTGATACAAACACGTGATACAAACACGTGATACAAACACGTGATACAAACACGTGATACAAACACACAATACAAACACACGATACAAACACACGATACAAACACAAAATACAAACACACAATACGGGTTATTTACTAAAGGCAAATCCACTTTGCACTGCAAGTGTACTTGGAAGTTCAGTCGCTGTAGATCTGAGGGGGACATGCAAGGAAAATAAAAAACAGCATTTTAGCTTGCACATGATTGGCTAAAAAAAATCAGCAGAGCTTCCCCTCATTTCAGATCTTCCCCTCAGATTTAGAGCGACTGCACTTCCAAGTGCACTTTGAGTGCAAAGTGGATTTGCCTTTAGTAAATAACCCCCATAGTGTACTTTACTTTATTTATGGGGACCCTGACATGGCCAAAGTGTTTATAGGACAACAACACAACCAGAAGGTTACTGGAAGTGTTTGTGTCGGTCACCACATCGATCCCCGGCTGTTCTGCCTCAAATGTCGCTTTACAAACCTCCTAAGACCCAGTCTGTGTGTACAGTGTTGCAATTTGCTGACTCAACAAGATCCACAGCCAGTCTTAGCTCACCAACAAGACTCAGCGTAAAATCCATGGTGGATCACTTTTCAGAGGGTGATAGAGCAACAGCTTCTAAATAGACTGTGAATCTCCCCAGCGGGCACACACCGCGGAAAAAAGCTGATCGGGATTTCCTTCTCTACTCTATCCAGAACTCTGGTCAGAGATACACTTTAAGCCCCACCTCCTACAGTGCTAAGCCCCGCCCACCACCAAACTGTCATATACCAGCACTTCAATGGGCAGTAGAGGCTCTGGGGGGCAATGCTTAACATCAGCAGGGGTGGGGCCAGGAGTGTAACTATGAATTATGGGGCTCCTTTTACTCCAGAGCTCTGGGGGCACTACCTAGCATCAGTAGGGGTGCAACCACAAATTATGGAGCCCTCGTCTACTCCAGGGCTCTGGGGGCACTGCTTTACATCAGTAAGGATGGGGCCAGGAGTGTAATTACAAATACTCCAAAGATCTGGGGGCATTGGTGGAGCCAGGGGTGTAACTATGAATTATGGGGCTTCTTTTACTCCAGAGCTCTGGGGGCACTGCTTAGCATCAGCAGGGGTGTAACCACAAATTATGGAGCCCTCTTCTACTCCAGGGCTCTGCGGGCACTGCTTAGCATCAGCAGGGATGGGGCCAGGGGTGTTATTACAAATAATGGGACCCCCTCCTACTCCAAGGATCTAGGGGCACTGCTTAACATCAGCGGGGGTGGAGCCAGGGGTATATAACTATGAAGTATGGGGCCTCTCCTACTGCAGGGCTCTGGTAGCACTGCTCAACATCAGCAGGGGTGTAACCAGAAATTATGAAGCCCTCCTTCTACTTCAGGGATCTTTGAGACACTGCTTTACATCAGCAGGGGTGGGGCCTGGGGTGTAACTATGAATTATGGGGCCCCTTCTACTCCTGGTCCTGGGCTCTGGGGGCACTGCTTAGCATCAGCAGGAGGGTGACCAGGGGCATAACTACAAATTATGGGGCCCCCTTTCACCCCAGGTGCCACGTGGGCCGCTCTGGCTGTGAGTTATGCCACTGGGTGGAGCTTAATCTGTACCTGGGCAGAATTCTTCGTCTAGAATTCAGGGGGTTCTGCGGGGGCTGGGACTGATTTGAAGACTAACACAGGTACTTTCATGGTCTACAAGGTGAGGCACATAGTGCTGTTGCTCCAGCAAAATTTTTTAGGCCACGTTTGATGGCGTTTACAAGAAGCCCCTGAAGGCAAATACTGTATTATGTGGCGGATTCTCACCGCATTATTATTATTATCTCTATAATGAACCCCTCAACATTTCTCCATTGTCCCCCCCAGGTCTTGTATCCTCCGTCTACCCCCGGAAGCCGCAGGCCGTGGAACGCCACGTTTTGCCCGTTTTGTGGTTCTTCCTGAGTAATATAACCGGGAACGGAGTGCTGCCCGGCCGAAACGGTAACTTCAAGGACGTCGTCACCAAACTTACCAAAAACTTGGACCAAGTGATGGGGCGGAGCCTGGAGGAGTACGCCTCTGGACAGTCCCAACACGCCATCAAAATGCTGGCCGACATTCTGGGCACCAATAAATAAATACAGATCCACGGGGCCGGGCCTGGAGATGGATTTGAAGCACAGTGATGTCATGGGGGCGGAGCCTGCACTCTCTGTATTTAGTGTAAATTCTGTATTTAAGATTAAAACTATTATAATAGAAGAAGAAGAACTGATTCTTTCTATAGATTGGGAATTTATTAATACGGGATGTAACGCATCTCTGATATATATCAACTGAATGGTAGCCTGTTAAAGAGGACCTGTCGTGAAAAAGTTTACTATCCTAGTGACAGGGCTGCTGTTAGAAATCACGGGGCCCCATACAGCCTAACTGACAAGACCCCCTCCCCCTGCCGGAAGTGACTGAGGACATCGACTTATCAGCCCCTTTCTCTGCAGTCTCAGCTGCACAGGTGAATGAATAGGAAGTGCTTTGAGGCTTCTTGCTCATTCACAAAATGAAGCATAGTAAACAGTTTACTATGATTCGGTGATGAATGGAGTGCAGCCGGAGGGAAGGAGAGGAGGAGAAGCTGGCAGGAGAGGAGGAGAAGCCGGAAGCACTGCGGGGGAAAGGGGCACAGAGGGGGGGGGGGGCGGACAGCATATGGAAGGGATGCATGTGCTAGAACCTATCCCCCTGCAGTGCAGCCGGAAGGACAGAGAAGAGGAGAAGCTGGCAGCGCTGCGGGGGGTAAGGGGCACAAAGGGGGGGGTCGGACTGCAGATGGAAGGGGCGCATGTGCTAGAACCAATCCCCCTGCAGTGCAGCCAGAGCGAGGGAAAGGAGGAGAAGGATGCAGCGCTGTGGGGGGTAAGGGGCACAAAGGGGGGCCGTATAACCCATGAAAGGGGCGCATGTGCAAGAACCTATCCCCCTGCAGTGCAGCCGGAGGGACCGAGAAGAGGAGAAGCTGGCAGCGCTGCAGGGGGGTAAGGGCCACAAAGGGAGGGTCGGACTGCAGATAGAAGGGGCGCATGTGCAAGAACCAATCCCCCTGCAGTGCAGCTGGAGGGAGCGAGAAGAAGAGAAGCCAGCAGCGCTGCAGTGGTAAGGGGCACAAAGGGGGGCCATATAACCGATGAAAGGGGCACATGTGCAAGAACCAATCCCCCTGCAGTGCAGCCGGAGGGAGGGAGAGGAGGAGAAGCCAGCAGCGCTGCGGTGGTAAGGGGCACAAAGGGAGGGTGGGACTGCAGATGGAAGGGGCACATGTGCTAGAACCAATCCCCCTGCAGTGCAGCCAGAGGGAGGGAGAGGAGGAGAAGCCAGCAGCGCTGCGGTGGTAAGGGGCACAAAGGGGGGCCATATAACCAATGGAAGGGGCACATGTGCTAGAACCAATCCCCCTGCAGTGCAGCTGGAGGGAGCGAGAAGAAGAGAAGCCAGCAGCGCTGCGGTGGTAAGGGGCAAAAAGGGGGGCCATATAACCAATGGAAGGGGCACATGTGCTAGAACCAATCCCCCTGCAGTGCAGCTGGAGGGAGCGAGAAGAAGAGAAGCCAGCAGCGCTGCGGTGGTAAGGGGCACAAAGGGGGGCCATATAACCAATGGAAGGGGCACATGTGCTAGAACCAATCCCCCTGCAGTGCAGCTGGAGGGAGCGAGAAGAAGAGAAGCCAGCAGCGCTGCGGTGGTAAGGGGCAAAAAGGGGGGCCATATAACCAATGGAAGGGGCACATGTGCTAGAACCAATCCCCCTGCAGTGCAGCTGGAGGGAGCGAGAAGAAGAGAAGCCAGCAGCGCTGCGGTGGTAAGGGGCACAAAGGGGGGCCATATAACCGATGGAAGGGGCACATGTGCTAGAACCAATCCCCCTGCAGTGCAGCCGGAGGGAGGGAGAGGAGGAGAAGCTGGCAGCGCTGCAGGGGTAAGGGGCACAAAGGGGGGCCGTATAACCCATGAAAGGAGCGCATGTGCTAGAACCTATCCCCGAAGCCAGCAGCGCTGTGGGGGTAAGGGGGACAAAGGGGGGCCATATAACCGATGGAAGGGGCGCATGTGCAAGAACCAATCCCCCTGCAGTGCAGCCGGAGGGAGGGAGAAGAGGAGAAACTGATTTAAGATATTCAATTATCTGAAACCATTGTAGAGTCTGTCCACATAGCAGCCCATCCTGATGGTAGGTATATATACTGTATATATTGATATCAATATTATATTTTACTATATACTGTAGTTATTAATACAACATGTGAAGTTCTGAAATGAAGACCATCTTATTCCCGAGCTTTCTGTATAATTATTCATAGTCAATATCTGAACAATATGCTGGAATACCCTCATTAAACCCTGATGGAGCTAATGTATGTATATACTGTATTATTGGAATTAGCATTAAATTGTATTTTTATATGTCGTTTTTGTCTCTTTTTTTTTTTTAATTACAAACAATTTGAACTAATTATGAAATGTTAAATTAATCAGATGAGTCAGAGGAATGACTGACCTCCCCCCTCCTCCTCCTGCTCTCTTCATAGAGGTTTAGGGAGTATCAATTAGAGATAGAGAGTCTGAAGGCAAACATCTTCTGGTTGTTCTTTATAAATGCTATTAATTGCTTACTCATAAAACAAAGATTATGGTAAGTAAATTAAGATATTTTGTTTTTTGTTTTTTTTACTATTAACAAATCAGTTTATAGACGTATGATTCATACAAAAGAAATTCTGCGGGTGTGCAAAAAAAATCATACATGTGAAATGAAACCATTACAGTGTAAACATCCAGCAGCACCACTAAAGTGAGATATAATCACATCACATATACAAAAAACAAAAAAGCCCCCCACCTCGTGCAGATACCTCCACCACAAACAACATAGACTCTTACCAGAGGGCCTGGACCCTTTATTACAGAGGGTCACACAGGCTGGATGTAATGATCTTTGCCGGGGTAGTCAGCTGTGTCCTCAGATCAAATTAAGAATTTTAATTGGATGATCCAACCAGGCTCCATTCCCCCCATGACCTTAATGGCAGGTTCCATGACTTGAATCAAGAACTGCTCAGCTCTTGGCTGGATTGAGGCTTTTCAAGGTCTGAGCAGCAGTAGGGGTGGGGGGAGCTGGCAGAGAAATGTTCAGCACACTGCAGCACCAATCACTGTCCAGCCCAGCAGTAACCAGAGCTCTCCCCAGGCCAGCTCACATGGTGACAGGTGGATGGTGAAAAGTGGCGGGCGGTGACAGGTGGCGGGAGGGCAGTGATAGGTGGGCGGTGACAGGTGGCAGGCAACAAGTGGTGGGCAGTGACAGATGGAGGGCGTGACAGGTGGCTGGCGGTGACAGGTGGTGGGCGGTGACAGGTGGGTGGGGACAAGTGGTGGGCAGTGACAGGTGAGTGGTGACAGGTGGTGGGTGACAGGTGGCGGATGGTGACAGGCGGGCGGTGGCTGGCGGGCGGTGACAGGTGGTGACAGGTAGCGGGCGGGCGGTGACAGGTGGTGGGTGGTGACAAGTGGCGGGCGGTGGTGGGTGGTGACAAGTGGCAGGCGGTGACAGGTGGCTGGCGGTAACAGGTGGTGGGCGGAGACAGGTGGCGGGCAGGCGGTAACTGGTGGTGGGTGGTGACAGGTTGGTGGTTACAAGTGGTGGGCGGTGACAGGTGAGTGATGACAGGTGGTGGGCGGGCCATAACAGATGGTTGGTGACATGTGGCGGACAAGCGGGCGGTGACAGGTGGGTGGTGACAGGTGGCGGACGAGCGGGCAGTGACAGGTGGGTGGTGACAGGTGGCGGACGGGCGGTGACAGGTGGGTGGTGACAGGTGGTGGGTGGTGACAGGTGGCGGACGGGCAGTGACAGGTGGGTGGTGACTGGTGGTGGGCGATGACAGGTGGCGGGCGGGCGGTAACAGGTGGTGGGTGGTGACAGGTGGGTGGTGACAGGTGGGTGACGAGCGGGCGGTGACAGGTGGGTGGTTACAGGTGGCGGGTGGGCGGTGACAGGTGGTGGGTGGCGACAGGTGGCGGACGGGCAGTGACAGGTGGGTGGTGACAGGTGGCGGACAGGCAGGCGGTGACAGGTGGGTGGTGACAGGTGGTGGGTGGTGACAGGTGGCGGACAGGCGGGAGCAGTGACAGGTGGGTGGTGACAGGTGGTGGGTGGTGACAGGTGGCGGACGGGCGGAGACAGGTGGGTGGTGACAGGTGGCAGACCAGTGGGCGGTGACAAGTGGTGGACGAGCGGGCGGTGACAGATGGGTGGTGACAGGTGGCGGGCAGGCAGTGACAGGTGGTTGGGGACAGGTAGCGGACAGGAGGGCGGTGACAGGTGGGTGGTGACAGATGGCGGACGAGAGGGCAGTGACTGGTGGGTGGTGACAGGTGGTGACAGGTGGTGGGTGGTGACAGGTGGCGGACGGGAGGTGACAGGTGGGTGGTGACCGGTGGTGGGCGGTGACAGGTGGCGGGCGGTGACAGGTGGGTGGTGACCGGTGGTGGGTGGTGACAGGTGGCGGGCGGGCGGTAACAGGTGGTGGGTGGTGACAGGTGGGTGGTGACAGGTGGGTGACGAGTGGGCGGTGACAGGTGGGTGGTTACAGGTGACGGGCGGGCGGTGACAGGTGGGTGGTGACAGGTGGTGGGTGGTGACAGGTGGTGGACGGGCAGTGACGGGTGGGTGGTGACAGGTGTCGGACAGGCGGGCAGTGACAGGTGGCGGACGGGCGGTGACCGGTGGGTGGTGACAGGTGGTGGGTGGTGACAGGTGGCGGACAGGCGGGTGGTGACAGACAGGTGGTGGGTGGTGACAGGTGGCGGACGAGCGGGCGGTGACAGGTGGGTGGTGACAAGTGGCGGACGAGCGGGCGGAGACAGATGGGTATTGACCGGTGGTGACAGGTGGTGGACAGGCGGGCGGTGACAGGTGGGTATTGACCGGTGGTGACAGGTGGTGGACAGGCAGGCGGTGACAGGTGGGTGGTAACAGGTGGTGGGTTTCATCTGGCAGGCTCTATGATATTCCAGAAGCTCCTCTGTCTTTGGCCATGAAGGACGATCGGTCACAGATCCCGGACCTCGTGCCGATAGAAACAGTTTGTATCTGTCCTCCTCCCTCCCGCCTCGTCAGCTGAGAGATCTTCTCTGAGGACGGAGATTAGTATTGAATTCTCCAGCTGTCCAGACTAAAAATGGCTCCACCAACACCTGCCAGAGCAGAGTTATATAATATACAGAGAGTGAGGACACAGGACACCTACCTGACCCGGGGGGGGGTATCATTCTTTATTATGTCCTCCCTCCGGCCTTCAGTCCAGCACAGGTGTCCTGGCCCCTCCTCTTCAGTCTTGCACAGGTGTACCGGCTCCTCCCCTTCAGTCTTGCACAGGTGTACCGGCTCCTCCCCTTCAGTCTTCCCCCTCTCTCACCCACGCTCCGGCATTGTCGCCCCGTTATGTGAACGTCCAATGGAGACTTCAAGTGATTTGTTTTTAAAACATTCAATTTGCCCGCTTATATAGGATCAGTTTTCTGCTTCTGAAATTTGCTACAAATTAAATTACATTTTTTTTTCTTTTATGTGAGTGAAATGAATTATAATTTATAAAAAAAAAAAAATGTCTAGTTTGAGACCAGCTAGTGTTTTATTCTGTTATTTTTCCTATTAATAAAAACATTGAAATGAAGTATCCGGTAAAAAGTATGACAAAGTTACTTATAGAGCTGCGCGAAAAAAAATCGCAATCTCGATTCAACCCCCATCGCGATCTTAATCTGGAATTTCCACGATTCGTGTAACAAGTGCAGAGCCATTCCCTGCTCACAAAAAAAAAAAAAGCAGCCGGCAGAGTTTATCAACAACATGCACTGAAAGAGATATTTTTTTGCTAGAAAATTACTTAGAACCCCCAAACAACATATATAGATATTTTTTTTTTTTTTTTTTTAGCAGAGACCCTAGAGAATAAAAATGGCGGTCCTTGCAATATTTTATGTCACGCGGTATTTGGGCGGCGGTCTTTCAAACACATTTTATACATTTTATATTAAATACATTTAAAAAAAAAAAAAAAACGAAACAGTAAAATTAGTCCAATTTTTTGTAAAAAGACGATGTTACGCCGAGAATCGTGATTTTTATTCTAAGCAAAAAAATTTGTGATTCTCATTCCAGAATCGTGCCGCTCTAGTTACTTAGTTGTAAAATTAACTGCTTTTCAAAAACATTTTTCACTTAAAAAGATCCGGACGCTACAAATAATAAATAAAAAAAAAAAAGAAGATTAAATATAAGTGGCAAAAATACAAAAAAATTAAACACATTTATTTTTCATTAACCGCTTCCTGACCGCCCACTGCATATATACATCAGCAGAATGGCACGGGCAGGCAAAACCACGTACCTGTACGTGGCCCTTTAAATGCCTGCTCCGTGGGTCGCGGTCGGGAGCTCCGTGACCCCGGCTGCAGGACCAGCGGACCCGATCGCCGCCGGTGTCCCGCGATCGGGTCACAGAGCTGAAGAACGGGGTGAGGTCTGTGTAAACAAACCTCTCCCTGCGCTTCCTACTCTGCCTGTCATTGATTGGCTGTTCCCGGTCATCGGGAAAGCCGATCAATGATGTCAGACGTCAGCCCCGCCCCCTAATGTAAAAAAACACACAGGTCACAGCCCATGACCCCTCCCCTCCCCCTAGTGGTTAACTCTTTCACTACAACTGTCATTTATACAGGAATCAATGCATTTAAATAGCATTAATTGCTGTATAAATGACAATGGTCCCAAAAAATGTGTCAAAAATGTCCGATGTGTCCGCCATAATGTCGCAGTCACAATAAAAATCGCTGATCGCCGCCATTACTAGTAAAAAAAAAATATTAATAAAAATGCTATAAAACTATCCCCTATTTTGTAAACGCTATAACTTTTGCGCAAACCAATCAATAATCGCTTATTGCGATTTTCTTTTATACCAAAAATATGTAGAAGAATACGTATCGGCCTAAACTGAGGAAAAAAATGTTTTTTTTTATATATTTTTTGGGGATATTTATTATAGCAAAAAGCAAAAAAATATTGCATTTTTTTCAAAATTGTCACTCTATTTTTGTTTATAGCAGAAAAATTAAAAACCGCAGGGGCGATCAAATACCACCAAAAGAAAGCTCTATTTGTGGGAAAAAAAGGACGCCAATTTTGTTTTGGAGCCACGTCGCACGACCGCGCAATTGTCAGTTAAAGCGACGCAGTGCCGAATCACAAAAAGGGGCCTGGTCCTTTGGCTGCCAATTGGTCCGGGGCTGCAGTGGTTAAAAAACAATTGTGTTATGGAGTGTTGCTCGAATCATCCAATGAAATCCCTTTTGTCATTTTTTTTCAAGCAAATTATAAAATAAAATAAAAAATATATGTAGTAATCCTCACAGTTTTTTCCTGATTTATAGAATTGGGTAATAAACTTCTGGATACAAACGTCTTTTCCACATTGCAATTTCTTGCTTTGTCTGACCTTTGCTGCAGCGAAGTCGGCATGAAGTCCGGATACCTGACACCGTCCCTGGCAATAAATGATCCTCCCAGTGCGATGACTCGAGGCCCAGCGCTACCGCCAGACCCGTCACATGATCAGCAGATTAATATTGGGATGTGAAGGGGAATTTCCACACATAAAGATACACGGGATCATTAGCAAAATTTTCAGCAGTTACTATAAAATCATTTTAATTTTAATATATATATATTTTTTTTTTTGCAAAGATTTGTCAGTGAAATTACTTTTACTGAAAATATTAATAAAATGTATATTTTTATTCACTTGACCTCCATTTCCTGTATAACCCTTATCGACCTTCCGTTTCCTTTATGGACCTGCTGTATACAGAGGTGCAAAGAAATTAAAATTTTGGTGCACGAAAACTAAAAAATTCAGGATGCACTTGGCCCAAACCGAAAATGACAGTTTTTTAAAATATTATATATATTTCTATACATAATTGTTTTTTATTTAACTTTTTAATTAAAATCATGAATTGAAATGAATATGAATTTATTGTCGGCCATTATCGGCACCTTTTAGCGCAAGAAAAGCTCGAGAAAAATGCATCCCTTTAATTTCTAGGTATGTTCCACGCAAGTTTGTTGCAGTTGCGCTGTGGTGTTAAAAATCCTGCTTCCTTTTTTTTTTTTTGGTCGGTTAACAAAATCGCACCAAAAACACACCTCCCCGTTGAAATGCATCGAAAACGCAGCAGGAAAGCAAAAGTAACGCACCCATGTTACTTTTTTTTTTTTATTTATTTTTTTGAGTCACATAGTTACATAGTTAATCAGGTAAAAAAAAAAGACACAAGTCCATCCAGTTCAACCATAAAAAAATAAAAAAAAATAATAAATAAATAAAATAAAAAATATACAATCCCATATACCCAATCCCAGTCACATGACCTATGAAAAAAAAAAACACCACAAGCACAGTAAAATTGCATGCATTTTTGGTGCTGCTATTAACGGCACCTTTTTTTCTATCAGGGAAAAAAAATGCTAATAACCCCCAAATGCGGCCAATAGGTTTCCGCAACCAAAATTTCTTTGCATCACTATATATAATTTTTTTATTTTTTTTTTATTTTTGTGCAATGTTGTCTTCCAAAAATCATTGTATATACCATGCAAACTAACGACAGAAAGCTAAAACAAAAATATATTTTTTGGTAGAAATACTGCTAATTTTGTTTGGTCGGTGGGAGTCTGCCAGGGAAGCGGAAATTCCATGTAAAATGAAAGGTCCGCTTCCCTGGCAGACTCCCACCCACCAAACATAATTAGCAGTAACAAAAGCTTTAAAAATAAAGATTTAGCATAAAAACATAAAAAATACGAACCTCGGCTTCAGGGAGGGACTGGTGACATCACCTCCTGCCATAGCTGGGCACTTAAAATCCCATAACAGCCTCCAGGCCATTGCAGGAATTCATTATTGCCAGATTTTGAGTGGCCAGGAGGGAGCAGTGAGGGGGTGGGGAGGTCCCTTGAGGTCAGTAGTTTTTTTTTTTGTTATTTCTTGTAAAATCTTTACTGTACAAAGTTTATTTACTAGACGTGCAGTGCCAAAATATGTTTTTTTTTTTCTCCCTTTTTTTTTTTTTGTTTCTCGGGGGTCATTCATTATGATCGCAATTCGTAAATTTGAAAATCCGAAAATAAGAAAGAAAATCCAAAAATTCAAGAGAATAACTAATTAACTAATAATAATAACTATTAAATTATAGGTATTGGAATTCCCTTTCAAATTTGGCTGTTAGTGAACGTAACAAATACAAATTTATTCGAAATTTACGAATTATCCGAAAATAACGAATGCCGCATCTAAACGAATGGAACAAATTAATAATAAATAATAATACTAATAATAATAAAATGTTATTATTATTGTTAATACATTGTTACATTCCATTTGTTTAGATAATTTGGATTATTCATAACTTCGGATAAATTAATAATAAATAATAATAATAAAAGTTTTTATTATTATTATTATTATTATTATTGTTTTTATTATTATTATTATTATTATTATTATTATTATTATTATTATTTTGTTACGTTCCATTTGTTTAGATAATTCGGATAAGTCATAACTTCAGATAAATTAATAATAATAATAAAAGTTTTTATTATTATTATTGTTATTTATTATTATTATTATTATTATTATTATTATTTGGGTACGTTCCATTTGTTTAGATAATTCAGATAATTCATAACTTCGGATAAATTAATAATAAATAATAATAAAAGTTTTTATTATTGTTATTTATTATTATTACTATTTTGTTACGTTCCATTTGTTTAGATAATTCGGATAATTCATAACTTTGGATAAATTAATAATAAATAATAATAAAAGTTTTTATTATTATATTATTTTTTTGTTACGTTCCATTTGTTTAGATAATTTGGATAATTCGTAACTTTGGATAAATTCGTATTCCTTGCGTTCACTAACAGCCACATTTGTAAGAAAATTCCAATACCTGTGATTTAATATTTAGTAATAGTTAAGTTATTATTAGTTATTATTTCAGATTTTCTGAATTTTTTAGAATTTCCGAACTTTCGAATTTATGAATTTTCAAATATTCGAATTCGGAAAAATTCGTTAAACCGTTTTTTGTTAATTCAGATAATTCCGAATGAATGAATTTGTTGAAATTATTGCAGACTGTAAATAAATGGAGCTACTGAGTGTAATATTTGAGTAAATCGAAGGAATGGAATCTGTAAAAGACTGGATTGGATTCCCTGTACAGAAGTATTTTTCAGCAATAAATGGAGTCTGTTAATAAACAATGAAATCTTTATTGTGAAAAAATAAATAAAAATAGTAATAATTCGGAATGCAACAAATTGCACGCGTCTATTATTTACATAAGATTTGTGTGGGCAGTGTGGACCATCGTGGTCCTCGCATTTGTATGGAAGATCTTCTTTAAAACAGATAGTGATTCTGTATATAGAAACTGAAAATTTTATTTCATGATTTGTCTTTTTTAAATAAAGTTTCTGGTAAAAAAAAAAGTATGTAAGCAGGTGCAGCTTGCTGTTCGTTCAGTAGGTGGCGCTGTGCCATTACACAGATGGAGTTTGTAGAGGGCGATGGTTCCTTCTGCATTTCATGCTCAGGAAAGATGTGGACATTTCTAAAGCTGAAACTTATATGTTATTTATATAAATTAGTTTAGTTCATTTAATTAATTTTCAGAATTCGTTTTGTTTATTTAGGTTCGAATCAATTCGTTATTCATTTAATTTATTTAATTTGTTTTAGGAATAAATTTATTTTTTTTGGACTCAATTCGACCGAATTCAAAAAATTTGAATCAATTCGAACTCCATTCGAAATCGAATTTATTCTATTTGAATTTCAGAAGAAGATTATATTCTTTCAATTTTATTCTATTCTATTTTTTTTCAATTCTATTCTATTCGATTATTTCATTTTTTTATTCTATTATTTTCTATTCTATTCAAATTCTAATTGATTCCATTTGAAATTTCAATTTCTGAAGAAGGTTATATCATTTATATTTTATTCTCTTCAATTGTTTTTTCTATTCTTTTCTATTATTTAATTTTCAATTCTATTATTTTCTATTCTAGTCTTTTACTTTCTATTCTATGGCAATATATTCTTTCCTATTCTATTCAAATTCAAATTGATTCTATTCAAAATTCGAATTTGGGAAAAAGGTGACATTCTTTCTATTTTATTATTTTCTATTTCATTGTTTTTTTCTATTCTCTTCTTTTCTAATCTATTCTTTTTCTATTCTATTCAAATTTATTCTATTTAAAATTCGAATTTCATTTTAAATTCTATTCTTTTATTTTCTATTCTATTCTTTTCTAATCTATTCTTTTTCTATTCTATTCAAATTTATTCTATTTAAAATTGGAATTTCATTTTAAATTCTATTCTTTTATTTTCTATTATATTCTTTTCTATTCTATTCCTTTATTTTTTTTATTCTATCTATCTATTTTCTATCCTATTTTTTTATTTTCTATTCTGCTTTGTTTTACTCTATTATATTTTATTCATTCATTTTCTATTCTATTCTATTATTTTCTATTATATTCCTTTATTTTCTATTCCATTTTATTCTCTTCTGAAATCTGAAAAAGATTTGAAAACTATCCAAATTTTCGGCAGAAATTTTCATTTTGTTATTTTCAATTTGTTTAAATCCGTTACTATTGTAATTAGGAAATTCGGATACATCCACATTTTCAAATAACGGAAAATATGTGTTTAAATTTGGATTCGGAATGAAAGGAACTGCACATGTCTACTTATAAATATTCTCCATTCCAGGTAGAGAGCAGGAAGATCTGCGATTATGGTCAAGCTGGTGGAATTAATATTGTATATTATTTTTCTTCTTCTTATTATTATTATAGCGCCAACAGTTTACACAGCGCTTTACAATGTAGAGGGGGGAGGGGCACAATTACAGTTTAATACAGAAGGGACAGGAGGGCCGGCCTGTAGAGCTTACATTCTAAAGGGAGGGGGTGGTGGGACAAAAGGTAATAGATGTGGGGAATGATTTGATGGGGTTGTTAGGTGGGGGTGGGATCGGCTTCCCTGAATAAGTGAGTTTTCAGGAACCTCCTAAAGGTGGACAGGTTAGGGCCTAATTGGATATTCCGGGGCAGGGAGTTCCAGAGGATGGGAGAGGCTCTGGAGAAGTCCTGAAGGACAGAGTCATTTAGGTTGTCAGAATGACCATTCCTGGTTCCTTAGTATCCAACATGGGTAGACAGCATTAGCACACATTCACCTTGCTGTTCCTAAAGTTAACAGCTTTCTACGGAGCCAGGCTGGGGCCACTACGGAGCCAGGCTGGAGCCACTACGGAGCCAGACTGGAGCCACTACGGAGCCAGACTGGAGCCACTACGGAGCCAGGCTGGAGCCACTACGGAGCCAGGCTGGAGCCACTAAGGAGCCAGGCTGGAGCCACTACGGAGCCAGGCTGGAGCCACTACGGAGCCAGGCTGGAGCCACTACGGAGCCAGACTGGAGCCACTACGGAGCCAGACTGGAGCCACTACGGAGCCAGGCTGGAGCCACTACGGAGCCAGGCTGGAGCCACTACGGAGCCAGACTGGAGCCACTACGGAGCCAGACTGGAGCCACTGCAAGCAATTGCTGCACATGCAACCAGAAGCATCTCAACATCATGTAGGCAAGTGGAGGCTGCAGTTTATCTTGCAACCTGTAGGTGGCACTTGCCATTTCTTCAGGCTGCCAGGAACCCATTGATGACTAGGAGGACCTGCTCCGGGGGGATGTCAATCCTATATGCTAATAGATACGGAAATCCCGTAAGATTTGGGTGGACACCTGGACTCAAAATTCCATAAATAGGAGATTCAGCATCATTGGGTTTGCCCGCAGTATGGCAGTGAGATAGGGAAAGGCCTTGCTGGTTAGGGAGAGAGAAGGGGTAGTATTAGGGAGGGGTACCTGATGAGGAGGGAAAGAATAGGTGTTCCCTTTCAGGTTGTCTCCTCTGTCCGCCTCCTGGAGCCGTCTGTCACTGGCAACCAGATATCTGAAGGGGCATTTGGGGCTCTCAGTCTGACCAATCAACATCATAGTCCACTTCAAGATAAAAGAGACGTATAGCCTACAAAAAAAAAAAATGATACTCACCTAGGTGGATGCTGCATCTGTCCCCCGCCGCTTCTGAGAACTGAGCGATCAAACCCTACTAATCACTCAGTTCTTGGTCTTCACTGAGCAGAGAACCGGTGACTGTCAGTCTCTGGCTCTCTGCTCTGACCCCTCCAGCACTCACTAGAAGGGGGAGGGAGCGTCTGGCTCAGGCTCTCAGTGGATCGCTGAGAAGCTGTGCCAGCTGCCAGTCCAGAATCCTGACATTAAAGTCCGGATCTTTCCAGAGCCTGGACCAGCTGAGTGATGTCACCCTATAACCCTGATGCTGCGTACACACGAGCGGAATTTCCGTCTGAAAAAACTTGGATGGTTGTTCTGACGGAATTCCGCTGTCTTGCATACACACGGTCACACAAAAGTTCTCTGAACTTTCGACCTCCAAGAACACAGTGACCGTACAACACTACGACGAGCCGAGAAAATGAAGTTCAATGCTTCCGAGCATGCGTCAAATTGTTTCTGAGCATGCGTAGGGATTTTGCGCGTCGGAATTGCTACAGACGATCGGAATTTCCCATAGAAACTTTTTCCGTCTGAAAAATTGAGAACCTGCTCTCAATCTTTTGCTGGCGGGAATTTGGCCAGCAAAAGTCCGATGGAGCCTACACACGGTCGCATTTTCCGATGAAAAGCTCTTATCGGTCTTTTGTTGGCCGAAATTCCGATCGCGTGTACGCGGTATAAGGCCCCTTTCACACATGCGGACCGCACATTAGATCAGTTCAGTCACGTTTTTTTTTATCAGTTGTCAGTAAACATCAGTTTTCATCCATTTTTATTTCCGTTTTTCATCCGTTCTTTTATTTTTTTTAAAACTGTATTTAAAGGGGTGTTTCACCAAAAAAAAAAATTTTTTAAAAGTCAGCAGTTAAAAAAAAAGTCGCTGCTGACTTTTAAAAAGTACACTTACCCTCCCAGGGCGCCCGCGATGTCGTTGGTGGAGGCCGAGATGTCCCTCGGCGATCCGGATCCACCGCCGCCATCCTGAGTAAGGGAAACGGCTTCTCGTTTCCTACTGCGCATGTGCGAGTCGGCGCGCGGCCAACTGCGCATGCGCGAGTCGTATTTGTGAATGGGGAACGCGGTGTGTTGTGGGACACAGTTCCCACAACACATCGCGCCCCATTCACCTGAAGACGGAAGAAGAGAAGATCACTGCGGCGCTGGAGGAGGCAGATTAGGACGATCTGCCTAGCAACAGCCATTTCTGGTAAGTACAAAAAAAAAAAAAAATGTTTTATTTTATTTTTTTAAATTGTTACTAACTTTCTCCCAAGTTTTTATTTTCAGGGTGTTCCACCACTTTAATCCGTTTTTCATGAATTATGGGAATTTTCCCATCATTCCTTGGTTTTGGGTCATAGGTTATTTGTAATGTATGCATATAAAACTACATATTTTGATGAAAAACGGATCGGATGGGAACGGATCGTCCGCTAACATCCGTTTTTCGTCCGTTCCGTTTTTTTTACGGAAGTAAAAATTGGGTTTTATTCCGTCAAGAAAAACAGAGCTTAACGGAGACGGATGTTAACAGATGATCATCCGCTAACGTCCGCTATCCCATAGAGAATAGAGAAGCATTGATGTCCGTTCTGATCCGTAAACGGACGTATGAAAAAACAGACGAATGGTCCGCACGTGTGAAAGGGGCCTAATGCGGCGTACACACGGTCGGAATTTCCGATGGAAACAGTCCGATGGGAGCTTTTCAACTGATTTTCCGACCGTGTGTACGCCCAACGGTCTTTTTCTGTCGGAATTTCCGACGGACTTTGGATTGAGAACCTGTTCTCGGATTTTCCGATCGTGTGTATGCAATTCCGACACGCAAAATTCCGACGCATGCTCGGAAACAATTCAACGCATGCTCGGAAGCATTAAACTTCCCTTTTATAGTGCTGTCGAACGTGTTGTATGTCGCTGTGTTATTGACCGTCGGGATTGGGTGTGACCGTGTGTAGGCAAGACAGTTTGAGCGAAATTCGGTCGGAATTCCAACGGGAAAACCATCAGAGCTTTTTCCGACGAGAATTCCGACCGCGTGTACGCGGCATTAGGCCCCTTTCACACGTGCGGACCGTTCGTCCGTTTTTTCATACATCCGTTTACGGATCAAAACGGACATCAATGCTTCTCTATGGGATAGCGGACGTTAGCGGGTGATCATCCGCTAACGTCCGTTAACATCCGTCTCCGTTAAGTTCAGTTTTTCTGGACGGAAGAAAACCCTATTTTGTCTTCCGTAAAAAAAAACGGAACGGACGAAAAACAGACGTTAGCGGACGATCCGTTCACATCCGATCCGCTGACATCCGTTTTTCATCAAATTATGTAGTTTGATAAGCATACATTACAAATAACCTATGGCCCAAAAACAAGTAATCATGGGAAAATTCACATAATTCATGAAAAACTGCTTTTAAAAAAAAAACGGATAAAAAAACAGACGTAAACGGATAAAAACCGGATGAAAAACGGACATAAACGGATGAAAAACGGATGACAACGGATGTAAAACGGAAATGAAAATGGATGAAAACTGATGTTTACTGACAACAACCGATGATAAAAAAACGTAGCTGAACTGATCTAATGTGCGGTCCGCATGTGTGAAAGGGGCCTAAAAATGGGTCACAAAAGTGCAGAACTAAGTGCACCCCTGTGATCCAAAATATAGCTAAAATAGCTTTCCCCACACTTCCCCTTTAGGCCCCTTTCACACGTGCGGACCGTTCGTCCGTTTTTTCATATGTCCGTTTACGGATCAAAACGGACATCAATGCTTCTCTATGGGATAGCGGACGATGGTCATCTGTTAACATCCGTCTCCGTTAAGCTCCGTTTTTCTTGACGGAAGAAAACCCAATTTTTAACTTCCGTAAAAAAAAACGGAACGGACGAAAAACGGATGTTAGCGGACGATCCGTTCCCATCCGATCCGTTGACATCCGTTTTTATTTCAAAATATGTAGTTTTATAAGCATACATTACAAATAACCTATGACCCAAAAACAAGGAATCATGGGAAAACTCCCATAATTCATGAAAAACTGATTAAATACAGTTTTAAAAAAAAAATTAACGGATGAAAAACGGAAATGAAAATGGATGAAAACTGATGTTTACTGACAACAACTGATGATAAAAAAACGTGACTGAACTGATCGAATGTGCGGTCCGCATGTGTGAAAAGGGCCTAAGTGCCCCTCCCTTTCTGTGCTCTGTAAGTGCCGGACATATGACTATTGAACAGTGCCTATTTTTTTTTTTTTTGGATAAACAGCGCCCTCTTCTGCCTGTGCATGGCATGTAATAAATGTGGGGCCATTGCTGTATATATTTTTACTGTGAACAGTCAATTTCTACAAGATACACACAAGTATCACTATGCACCAAGTTGAAGTATCCACAATGTGTTTACTCGGGTACACGGGTCAGGTGCCACCTACAGTCCTGGGCACCTTTCCCGGGGAGGACAACTGAGATGATAGGCAGTAGACATGTGCAATTCGTTTCGTTTTTTTTTTTTTTCGTTTTTCGTTAAAATTCGTTATATTCGTTCATTCGTTATCGTACGAATGAACGGACGATTCGCTAAAAATTTTAACGAATCGTTCGAATCGAACGAATCCGAAAACAACGAAAATCCGAAATAACCAAATTAGAAACAACTAAACTACGAAAGAAGAAAATCCGAAAAACGAAAACAGGAACAACGAAAATCAAAATGAACGAAAAAATTCGTGCATTCGTAACTTTTATTTTTCGATTCGTAATTTTCCGTGTCTCTTAAAATGTAATAATAGCATACACATTACATAACATTATGACTTTACAAATCTACGAAAACAATGTTACGAAAGTACGAATAAATCAGTCTAACGAAAGTAAGAATGTAACTAAATCTACGAAAATACGAATGCGTCCGAAACGAAAATTAAACGGAAAAATGAATCAACGAAAAAATAACTCTTACGAAATTACGAATCGTTACGAATCAACGGAAACGGAAATAAACAAATTTTTCTATTGTGCACACGTCTAATAGGCAGGACAGCTGTATCTTTATATATGTGTGGAATCAGCCAGGACCTTAGAATAAAGACGCACAGCCAAGGAATAAAGACGCACAGCCAAGGAATAAAAACACACATCCAAGGAATAAAGACGCACAGCCAAGGAATAAAGACGCACAGCCAAGGAATAAAAACACACAGCCAAGGAATAAAGACGCACAGCCAAGGAATAAAAACACACAGCCAAGGAATGAAGACGCACAGCCTAGGAATAAAGACGCACAGCCAAGGAATAAAGACGCACAGCCAAGGAATAAAAACACACAGCCAAGGAATAAAGACGCACAGCCAAGGAATAAAAACACACAGCCAAGGAATAAAGACGCACAGCCAAGGAATAGAGACGCACAGCCAAGGAATAAAGACGCACAGCCAAGGAATAAAAACACACAGCCAAGGAATAAAGACACACAGCCAAGGAATAAAGACGCACAGCCAAGGAATAAAAACACACAGCCAAGGAATAAAGACACACAGCCAAGGAATAAAGACGCACAGCCAAGGAATAAAAACACACAGCCAAGGAATAAAGACACACAGCCAAGGAATAAAGACGCACAGCCAAGGAATAAAAACACACAGCCAAGGAATAAAGACGCACAGCCAAGGAATAAAAACACACAGCCAAGGAATAAAGACGCACAGCCAAGGAATAAAAACACACAGCCAAGGAATAAAGACGCACAGCCAAGGAATAAAAACACACAGCCAAGGAATAAAGACGCACAGCCAAGGAATAAAAACGCACAGCCAAGGAATGAAGACGCACAGCCTAGGAATAAAGACGCACAGCCAAGGAATAAAGACGCACAGCCAAGGAATAAAAACACACAGCCAAGGAATAAAGACGCACAGCCAAGGAATAGAGACGCACAGCCAAGGAATAAAGACGCACAGCCAAGGAATAAAGACGCACAGCCAAGGAATAAAAACACACAGCCAAGGAATAAAGACGCACAGCCAAGGAATAAAAACACACAGCCAAGGAATAAAGACGCACAGCCAAGGAATAAAGACGCACAGCCAAGGAATAAAAACACACAGCCAAGGAATAAAGACGCACAGCCAAGGAATAAAAACACACAGCCAAGGAATAAAGACGCACAGCCAAGGAATAAAAACACACAGCCAAGGAATAAAGACGCACAGCCAAGGAATAAAAACACACAGCCAAGGAATAAAGACGCACAGCCAAGGAATAAAAACGCACAGCCAAGGAATAAAAACGCACAGCCAAGGAATGAAGACGCACAGCCTAGGAATAAAGACGCACAGCCAAGGAATAAAGACGCACAGCCAAGGAATAAAAACACACAGCCAAGGAATAAAGACGCACAGCCAAGGAATAAAGACGCACAGCCAAGGAATGAAGACGCACAGCCAAGGAATAAAAACGCACAGCCAAGGAATAAAGACGCACAGCCAAGGAATAAAGACGCACAGCCAAGGAATAGGTTTTAAGTTTTATTTTTAGAGAAGAATGACAGCGATGTTCATGAAAGGCACCCCGGGGTGATCAATTCTGTCTCCAGAGTAAAACCTTTAATACCAGAGACGTTGGTTTTACAGCAGTGATCAGCCAAAAACGGAGACAAGGAAAGGTGGAGGTGCTGCTCATAGCATTTTATTTCCCTCCTTATGGGAAAAGGTTGATGATATTCATTGGGTTTGACCATTTGTCTGACTCCCAGGCCACATACTAGTTCCAGGGCAGGAAATCCCACTCTATGAGGCTGGAGAGGTACCCCCCCTCCCCCCCTGGAACCAGTATGTAGCCTGGAAGTGTGCGGATTCACACACCACGGTTTACAGGTTCTTTAACTGCTCCCAGTTTTGCACCCGGGGCCTGGTGTAGTTTGGGTACCAAAGTCTGGATAATTATTTTTCCCGTGAATCCATTAGTTTCTAGAATTCTTGGAGAGCAGGGAAGTGCTAGAACCTCTGGAAGATTTGTATCATTGCCTGTGTCCCATCCATTAGGGGTGCCCAAGTGCCGCCCCCTCTGTCCACGGCCGCCACATCCTAATTAATGCTCTATGATCCACATGCTACTACCCACTATTCATGCTTCCGCCCCCTTTCAGGATGCCGGGCGCATTAATTACAGTGGCAGTTTTTTTTTTTTTTAAAGCACCTGATTGGAGCCAGCGGCTTTAATAGGCTTCAAAATAGGTGCGGTCTGCGGTCACAGAGCATTGTACCATGAGCCCACCCAGGTGTTTTAACAGCGAATGGATATTCGCTGTTGCAACACTGATCCTCCTACCGGCCAATCGGGAAGTGGGCCTGATACCCATCATCCGATTGGCTGAAAGGACAGGTGATCCTATTGGACACCTAGGAGGAGGGGAGGACACACATGGCATAAGGATGAGGAGGAGAAGAGGAGAAGACACAGGAGCCGCTGCCCCATGCCCGCCGCAGCCTGATGTCCGCCGATACCCCGATCCCGCCGATGCCCGATGTGCCCGATCAGCCGCCACTGCCCCATGTGCCCCGATCCCCACCACTGCCCGATGTGCCCGATCAGCCGCTGCCACTGCCCAATGTGCCCGATCCCCGCCACTGCCCGATGTGCCCGATCCCCGCCACTGCCCGATGTGCCCGATCAGCCGCCACTGCCCGATGTGCCCGATCAGCCGCCACTGCCCGATGTGCCCGATCCCCGCCACTGCCCGATGTGCCTGATCCCCACCATTGCCCGATGTGCCCGATCCCCGCCACTGCCCGATGTGCCCAATCACCATCGCTGCCTGATGTTCCCGCCACCTAGATGGGGTAAGTGCTGATGGACCGTCAGACAGCGATGGGAGGGGGGTTGTTTGCCGCCCCAAACAAAAAAAAAAACCACCGCCACTGAAAGTTAGTGGAGATCACTGTAGAACAGTGGTGGCCGGTGGTCATTTTCTTTGGGGGGGGCGGAAAACAGTACCCTCCCAAGTTGGTCGGCTGGTGGGCAGGTCTGGTGCACTTACCCCATCAGTGCTTCTCCCGGGCTATCGGCGGCAGCGAGGTTCTCCCTTCCCCTGCTCTCCAGTCTCCGCAAGCGATGGCTCAGGCTTCCGTTTGCTCCTTCTCGGCGGCCAATCAGGAGTCTTCGCTTTCCGGCCAATCAGAAAACGGGTCTTAGACCTGCTTCTGATTGGCTAGATTGCGCATCAGTGTTACGACAGCGAATATTAATTCACTGTTGTAACACCTGGGTGGGCTCGGAGCGCAATGCTCTGCTCCACAAGCCCACATATTTTGAAGTCTATCAGATCCTCTGGCTCTAATCAGGTGCTTCAAAAATACACCCCCCGCTGCTGTAATTCAGGCGCCGGGTGTCCGAAAAGGGGCCGGACGTCTAAATAGGGGGTGGCAGCGGTGGCCGTGGATAGATTGATGCAATGTATCAATCTATCCATTAGTCATTTAGGGGGTGGCATGGAGAGAGGGGGGCGGCGCCTGGGTGACCCTAATGGATGGGCCGCCACTGCTGTAGTGGTGGTATAGTAGCGGTGTAATAGTGGTGTAGTAGCGGTGTCTACTTCAATGATTTCCAGCTTCCATGGGGATCCCACAGATATGGTATATAATAACTATCTATAGTTACATTGTTCTAAGCTGTAAAAATTATCATATCTGGAACTCATCCTGAGGCTCGGTTCACATACAGAGGGGAAAATAAGTATTTGATCCCCTGCAGATTGTGTAAGTTTTGCCCACTTGAAATGAAGGGTCTTTAATTTTTATCATAGGTGTATTTTATATGATAGAGACAGAAAATCAACCAAAAATCCAGAAAAATCACACAATACAAATGTTATAAATGGAGTTCAGTGAGTAAAATAAGTATTTGATCCCCTTAGTAGTTGGTGGAGAAACCCTTGTTGGCGATCACAGAGGTCAGACGTTTCTTGTAGGTGGTGATCAGGTTTCCAGATCACAGGAGGGATTTTGCTCCTCTCTTCTCTACAGATCTTCTCTAAATCCTGAAGGTTTCTTGGCAACTCGAAGTTTCGGCTCCTCCATACATTTTCTATAGGATTAAGGTCTGGAGACTGGCTAGGCCACTCCGTGACCTTAATGTGCTTCTTCTTGAGCCCCTCCTTTGTTGCCTATGTTTTGGGTCATTGTCATGCTGGGAGACCCATCCATGACCCATCTTCAGTGTTCTGGATGAGGGAAGAAGGTTCTCCTCCAAGATCTTACAATACATGGCCCCGCCCATTGGCCCCTCAATGCAGAAAAGTCGGCCTGAACCTTTATCAGAGAAATGGCCCCAAATCATCATGTTTCCCCCTCCGTGTGACTGTAGGGATGGTGTTCTTGGGGTCATAGTCACCATTTTTCTTCCTCCAAACACGACGAGTCAAGTTAATACAAAAGAGCTGAATTTTGGTCTCATCTGACCACAGAACTTTCCCCCAATCCTTCTCTGAATCATTTAGATGTTCATTGGCAGACTTCAGATGGGCCTGTACATGTGTCTTCCTGAGGAGGAGGACCTGTACATGTGTCTTCCTGAGGAGGGGGACCTGTACATGTGTCTTCCTGAGGAGGGGGACCTGTACATGTGTCTTCCTGAGGAGGGGGACCTGTACACGTGTCTTCCTGAGGAGGAGGACCTGTACATGTGTCTTCCTGAGGAGGGGGACCTGTACATGTGTCTTCCTGAGGAGGGGGACCTGTACATGTGTCTTCTGAGGAGGGGGACCTGTACATGTGTCTTCCTGAGGAGGGGACCTGTACATGTGTCTTCCTGAGGAGGGGGACCTGTACATGTGTCTTCCTGAGGAGGGGGGACCTGTACATGTGTCTTCCTGAGGGGGAGGACCTGTACATGTGTCTTCCTGAGGAGGGGGACCTGTACATGTGTCTTCCTGAGGGGGGGACCTGTACACGTGTCTTCCTGAGGAGGGGGACCTGTACATGTGTCTTCCTGAGGAGGGGACCTGTACATGTGTCTTCCTGAGGGGGAGGACCTGTACATGTGTCTTCCTGAGGAGGGGACCTGTACATGTGTCTTCCTGAGGAGGGGGACCTGTACATGTGTCTTCCTGAGGAGGAGGACCTGTACATGTGTCTTCCTGAGGAGGGGGACCTGTACATGTGTCTTTCTGAGGAGGGGGACCTGTACATGTGTCTTCCTGAGGAGGAGGACCTGTACATGTGTCTTCCTGAGGAGAGGGACCTGTACATGCATCTTCCTGAGGGGGACCTGTACACGTGTCTTCCTGAGGAGGGGGACCTGTACATGTGTCTTCCTGAGGGGGGGGACCTGTACATGTGTCTTCCTGAGGAGGAGGACCTGTACACGTGTCTTCCTGAGGAGAGGGACCTGTACATGCATCTTCCTGAGGGGGACCTGTACACGTGTCTTCCTGAGGAGGGGGACCTGTACATGTGTCTTCCTGAGGGGGAGGACCTGTACATGTGTCTTCCTGAGGAGGAGGACCTGTACACGTGTCTTCCTGAGAAGGGGGACCTGTACATGTGTCTTCCTGAGGAGGAGGACCTGTACATGTGTCTTCCTGAGGAGGAGGACCTGTACACGTGTCTTCCTGAGGAGGGGGACCTGTACATGTGTCTTCCTGAGGAGGAGGACCTGTACATGTGTCTTCCTGAGGAGGGGGACCTGTACATGTGTCTTTCTGAGGAGGGGGACCTGTACATGTGTCTTCCTGAGGAGGAGGACCTGTACACGTGTCTTCCTGAGGAGAGGGACCTGTACATGCATCTTCCTGAGGGGGACCTGTACACGTGTCTTCCTGAGGAGGGGGACATGTACATGTGTCTTCCTGAGGAGGAGGACCTGTACATGCATCTTCCTGAGGAGGGGGACCTGTACATGTGTCTTCCTGAGGAGGGGGACCTGTACATGTGTCTTACTGAGGAGGAGGACCTGTACATGTGTCTTACTGAGGAGGGGGACCTGTACATGTGTCTTCCTGAGGAGGGGGACCTGTACATGTGTGTTCCTGTGGAGGGGGACCTGTACATGTGTCTTCCTGAGGAGGAGGACCTGTACATGTGTCTTCCTGAGGAGGGGGACCTGTACATGTGTTCCTGAGGAGGAGGACCTGTACATGTGTCTTCCTGAGGAGGGGGACCTATACATGTGTCTTCCTGAGGAGGGGGACCTGTACATGTGTCTTCCTGAGGAGGGGGACCTGTACATGTGTCTTCCTGAGGAGGAGGACCTGTACATGTGTCTTCCTGAGGAGGGGGACCTGTACATGTGTCTTCCTGAGGAGGAGGACCTGTACATGTGTCTTCCTGAGGAGGGGGACCTGTACATGTGTCTTCCTGAGGAGGGGGACCTGTACATGTGTCTTCCTGAGGAGGAGGACCTGTACATGTGTCTTCCTGAGGACTGGGACCTGTACATGTGTCTTCCTGAGGAGGGGGACCTGTACACGTGTCTTCCTGAGGAGGGGGACCTGTACATGTGTCTTCCTGAGGAGGAGGACACGCCGTGTTTGGAGGAAGAAAAATGTCTCAAGAAGAAGCACATTAAGGTCATGGATTGTCCTAGCCAGTCTCCAGATCTTAATCCTATAGAAAATGTATGGAGGAGCTAAAACTTTGAGTTGCCAAGAGACCTTAAGGATTTAGAGAAGATCTGTAAAGAGAGGACCAAAATCCCTCCTGAGATGTGCAAACCTGATCACCACCTACAAGAAACGTCTGACCTCTGTGATCGCCAACAAGGAGAAACCACCAACTACTAAGGGGGTCAAATACTTATTTTACTCCATTTGTATCATGTGATTTTTCTGGATTTTTGGTTGATATTCTGTCTCTATCATATAAAATACACCTATGATAAAAATGATAGACCCTTCATTTCTATGTAAGTGGGCAAAACTTACACCATCTGCAGGGGAGACGATCGTTATTTTCCTCGCTGTATATGGGATGTCTGTGCAGTGCGATTTGAGACATTCATTTGTATCGCTCGAATCGCACCGCATCCGCACAAAAAAGGTGCAGGACCTTTTTTTTTTTTTCCCGCGCTGGAATTGGATCACATGGGAGCGACCTCTAATGCCCCGGGCCCTCCTGTCCCTTCTGTATTGAACTGTAATTGTGTTGTTCCCCCCTCTACATTGTAAAGCGCTGCGTAAACTGTTAAATCCTGTATAATAATAATAATGCGATCCAATTCCAGTGCAGTGATAAAAATAAGGGTCCTGCACCTTTTTTGTGCGGACGCGGTGCGATTCAAGCCATACATATCTGATTCTGCCAATCGCACTGCATTTTGCGGACCATTTTGGGGTGTTGATAACTGAACATTTACACCCGCTGTGGTTCACAAGAACGCAGTGCGAATACAATGAAAAACTCACAGGATTCGCTGCGTTTCTCGCACCCCATATATGTGAACCAAGGCCTGAAAGAAGCTGATTTGCATCCTCTGATCTCCTGTATCTGAAGCTAAAATGTTTTTTTTCGTTTTTGTAGACCGGGGAAGGTTTAGATCCCCTGTCATGTTTTTATTGCTATAGAGATTCACTCTGCGTGTCTCGGTGACCAGGACAGGAAGTGGTAGGAAATCCAACATTTTTATGGTTGTACCTAAAAAGAAAGAGAAGGGAAGTCTCCTAACGGGGACATCTTCTCCAGTGACAGCTGAGAAGGAATTTCCGATGATTTGTAGAGATTTTCTCTCATTTCCTGTAGATTCTCGGGGACAGGAAGTGAAAGGAAATTCCCCCTAATGGAAGGGGAGTTCATCTTTCTCTCGTCTCCCCTAAACTGAAGACAACGAGAAGTTTTGGCCTTATATACACTGTGAGTAAAGTTGGGAAGCCGGTCGCACTTTGCCGGTGCAGAAAATATCGCCCTGCGCACTACGAACCAATTGCCCAACTTCCGTTTAAATATGAAAAAAAAAAAAATACAAAAAAAAAAGATCAATATTTGGAAAATCAATGTGTATATTTTGGCAAAATAAAAAATACAAATTCCCTGACATCTTTCTAACTCGATACAACTGGAAACAATTGTGGTGATAATGGTGGACAAACATCTAGTCTATGAAGATTCTGATAATGAAGGGAAAGCTCCCTAATAAAGCACTTGAACAATGGAGACGCCTCGTTCTCAGGCTGCCCCGGAATTGGATTTGAAGGATTGGTCCACCCCAATGGGATGGCTCAGTTTTGGGTAGGTGTTAGCGGGCGCAGTTCTGAGCTCCTCCCACCTGCCGGGGCTTCATTCCTACTGTCTTAGGGACACACTGATATCAAGAAGCCATTAGTGTCTCCCCATAAACAAAGTATCAGTTGTCACCCGCTGAGGGGACATTCCATAAAAGACTGATAACTGAAGCTGAATTCCAGGCAACACATAGATGGGACGTGTTTTACCTACCAAAAGGTTTCAAAAAATTGTATGCAGCTTGTGATTCAGGCGCCCCTGGCAGACAGCTCAGCCAGGTGGTCTGAAATCTCCACTGCAGCAACAGCACTACAGCAGGACCAGGACACACCCCCCAGTTTGGTAATTGGACAATGAAGGAGCAGAAGGAGACTGATGAGGTCACTCCTCTGGGCACTCTTCCTGTCTGCCTGTAGGTTCTGTAAGCGGCTGCAGAGAGACTGATGATTGGCTGATAGGGCTGGTGCCCCCTCTCCAGGTTACAGGAGGATGATACCAAAGTACTATCCCCAGCCTAGATGCATTTAAATGTTTCAATAAATAACCTTCTTGTATTGAATTGTTATGTAACTGTCCTGTCTCCCTTTATATTATAAAGAGCTACACAAGCTGTCGGTGCGATACAAATCCTGTATAATACAAACATCATTGCATTGTTGTTATATATAGAGTAGAAGAGAATCATGTGACCTGAAGGCACAGAACCACACAGAAAACCCATTTGGTGGCTTCCCTGAAGCAGGCTTCTATAAGAATCAGGCTCGGTATAGTGGAAATCAGAGGGGGTTTGTTGTTGGAAGGGGAATCAATGAAGGCCTTGTCCTCGGAAGTCATGTCACAGAAGGCCTTGTCCTCGGAAGTCATGTCACTGAAGGCCTTGTCCCACCACACACAGCTCGGAAGGGCCATCAATGAAGGCCTTGTCCCACCACGCACAGCTCGGAAGTCATGTCACTGAAGGCCTTGTCCCACCACACACAGCTCAGAGGGGCCATCAATGAAGGCCTTGTCCCACCACACACAGCTTGGAAGTCCTGTCACGGAAGGCCTTGTCCTCGGAAGTCATGTCACAGAAGGCCTTGTCCTCGGAAGTCATGTCACTGAAGGCCTTGTCCCACCACACACAGCTCGGGAGGGGCATCACTGAAGGCCTTGTCCCACCACGCACAGCTCGGAAGTCATGTCACTGAAGGCCTTGTCCCACCACACACAGCTCAGAGGGGCCATCAATGAAGGCCTTGTCCCACCACGCACAGCTCGGAAGTCATGTCACTGAAGGCCTTGTCCCACCACGCACATCTCAGAAGTCATGTCACTGAAGGCCTTGTCCCACCATGCACAGCTCAGAAGTCATGTCACTGAAGGCCTTGTCCCACCACGCACATCTCAGAAGTCATGTCACTGAAGGCCTTGTCCCACCATGCACAGCTCAGAAATCATGTCACTGAAGGCCTTGTCCCACCACACACAGCTCGGAAGGGGCATCACTGAAGGCCTTGTCCCACCACACACAGCTTGGAAGTCATGTCATGGAAGGCCTTGTCCCACCACATACAGCTTGGAAGTCATGTCATGGAAGGCCTTGTCCCACCACACACAGCTTGGAAGTCATGTCATGGAAGGCCTTGTCCCACCACGCACATCTCGGGAGGGGCATCACTGAAGGCCTTGTCCCACCACGCACATCTCGGAAGCGGCAGAATTCAGGCTGGAAGTTTTGGGATCCGTTAAGCCCGGACTGGTCCGTGATTGGCCATCTTTCCACCCAGCTGCGTCAGGCCTGGAATGAGAAAAGAGGATTATGGAGACACTAATGAGAAACGACTTTATTGTGCTAAGCACGCCGCGCTAATCGCATTATTAGACATATACTGGGACACGCTAATCTGCTGGCGGCTAAATTTACTGCAACAGCTTTTTTCTTCTCCGAGCAAAACATTCCTTTGTAAGCCCCTCAACAACGTTCATTCAGTTGGAGCTTTGAATCTCACCTCGTCCTCACACCTATCCATCACTTAGGCCATACATCACAATAGGCCAATAGTACTGAAGTATACAAGAGTGGGCGGGTCCATTCTATGACTGCAGATCCAAAGTCACTATTTGCATAACTGATCTCCCTTAAAACATTTTAAAACATATCTCGAGGTATGTGAAGATTCCTCTTTAGTCATGCTAGATGTTTTGTACTTGGAAGTTAGAAACATTATGTTATGAATCTGCAGATTCCTTCCTTCCTTCCTTCCTTCCTTCCTCCTTCCTTCCTTCCTTCCTCCCTCCCTCCCTTCCCTTCCCTCCTTCCCTTCTTCCCTTTTTCCTTGCTTCCTTTCTTCCTTCCTTCCTTTTCTTCCTTCCCTTTCCTTCATTCCTCCCTTCCCTTCTTCCTTCTTCCCTACCTTCCCTTTACTTCCTTCCTCCATTCCTCCCTCCCTTCCTTCCCTCCTTCCCTTCTTCCCTTCTTCCTTCCTTCCTTTCTTCTCCTTCCTTCCTCCCTTCCCTCCTTGCTTCCTTTCCTCCTTCCTTCCTTCCTCCCTTCCCTCCTTCCCTTCCTTCCTTCCCTCCTTCTTTCCTTCCCTTCTTCCTTCCTTCTTCCTCCATCCTCCTCCTTCCCTTTCCTTCCTTCCTTCCTTATTCCCTCCTTCCTTCCCTTCTTCCCTTCCTTCCTTTCTTTCTTTCCTTCCTTCCTTCCTTCTTTTTTCTTTCTTCTTCCTTTCTTTCCTTCCTTCCTTTCCCTCCTTCCTTCCTTCTTCCCTCCTTGCCTTTTTCCATACCTTCCTTCCTTCCTTACTTCCTTCCTTCCTTCCTCCCTTCCCTCCTTTCTCCTTTCCCTCCTTCCTTCCTCCCTTCCCTCCTTCCTTCCTTATTCCCTCCTTCCCTTTTTTCATTCCTTCCTTCCTTCTCTCCTTTCTTCCTTTCCATGTTTGCCGTATCCATAGAAGGGTCGTTATCCTACTTACCTAGCTTCTCTGGGGGTAAATAATGAGAGCTCTGGATATTGCCCCCAGAATGCCCTCCTCGTGGATTATTTCTGGCTGTCTCTGGTTATCAGTGGCATCAAACCAACACCACCCCCTGGGGGGGGGGGGGGGGGGGGATGGACAGAGGCCTCCTTACCTTACGAGGCAGATATTAGCAAATATTTTGTAGCCCCCTGGGGTTTACTCAGGGAGCTCCTCACCAAATCCCTTCTCAGGAGTCGCTACTGTGGATAGTTGTTAGAGATCCATTGATTTCTCCCTAAGTTTGGCCTTGTTGTACTTTTCACTTCTGCCACTAGGTGGCCGGGCACTTGGTGGCATTAGATGCGAGAAGGTAATTTCAAGTTCAAGTTATGGGTATATGGGGTATCTCACACAGTTTTCTTGAATCCCTTGGCCTGCTGGGAGAACCTATATAGTTGGGTGGAGTCAGGTGATCGGGGGGTTCTGTGCCACCTGGGCGGGTGTCTGGGTGGACGTGTGTCATACCCCCGGGCTGCTAGGCCGGAGTTTGGGCCTATCCAAGAGGCATCTGGCTGCTAGGCTGTGTGAGGGTCTATCCAGAAGTAAGAGAGCAAAGCAGGGTTGGGATTGCGGCTTGCAGCCCAACGAGAAGTGGCGGTTCTGTGCCATCTGTGCCATCAAATGCTGCCACTATGCCCATAAAACGCTGCCACTGTGCCATCAAATGCTGCCACTGTGCCCATCAAACGCTGCCATTGTGCCATCAAACGCTGCCACTGTGCCATCAAATGCTGCAACAGTGCCATCAAACGCTGCAACAGTGCCATCAAACGCTGCCACTGTGCCCTCAAATGCTGCCACTGTGCCCATCAAACGCTGCCACTGCGCCATCAAACGCTGCAACAGTGCCATCAAATGCTGCCACTGTGCCCTCAAATGCTGCCACTGTGCCCATCAAACGCTGCCACTGTGCCATCAAACGCTGCCACTGTGCCATCAAACGCTGCAACAGTGCCATCAAATGCTGCCACTGTGCCCTCAAATGCTGCCACTGTGCCCATCAAACGCTGCCATCGTGCCATCAAATGCTGCCACTGTGCCCCTCAAATGCTGCCACTGTGCCATCAAACGCTGCCGTTGTGGCCAAACACTGCCACTGTGCCATTAAATGCTGCCAGTGTGCCCTTGAATGCCCCAAGTGTGACCCCCCCGCCCGCTCTCGGTCTGCCCAGCACTTACCCTGTCTTGGTGGGGTAGCGGGGGACGGCGGCGAGCGGGGTCCTTCGTGCGTCTCCTGCCGTCCTCATCTCCCATCCTCTCCTCCTGATAGGCGTCCAATAGCGGTGCCTGTCATTTCAGCCAATCAGGTAACAGACCCGAGCACCTGATTGGCGGAGAGGCGGTTTAGTGTTAGGAAAGCAAATGTTCATTCGCTTTCCTAACAGCTGAGTGACCTGCGAGCGCCACCTTTCTTGACGCCTATTAGAGCCTATGGCTCCAATCAGGTGCTTCAAATCCCCCCCCCCCCCCCGCTGTAATTTAGGCACCCGAAAAGGGTCCGGGCGCCTGAATAGGGGGTGGCAGTGGCGGCCATGGATAGATTGATGCTATGCATGAATCTATCTATTGGTGATAGAGAGGGTGGCAGGAGAGAGGGGGCGGCGCCCTTATGGAGGCACCACCCCTGCTGTTCTCCCTTCCTGTCAGCACAATGATGAGCTCATCCCTCTGTCACTCTGTTCTTGTCAGCACACGACTGATTGGCTGCTTGTGCTGCTTCCTCCTCTCACACTCCAGCAGATATCAGGTCACATTCAGGAATTTGTATTTATAAATCTATTTAATGATCGGAGAGTTGTAATAATTTGTTTCTTTTGTATCAGATTTCATTTTTTCTTGTCACCTCATTGATTGTAATTAGCGCGCTGCGTCTCCCCCCGAAAACGGTGAAATGAATAATATGAAGGATGACGTCAGCGATTTTCCAGACATGAACAAAGTATTTCTTATGAAGAGATGAGGAGAGAGGAGTGGTCTGTTCTCTGGCAGAGAAGACGATCGATCTTTCATCACAAGTTTGAACGAGCGGTACAGAGGGGCGCGGTGCGCAGAGCCAACCCAGCAACTCTCATTTATATACAACGCCGGCTTCCCTCCCCGAACAATCCGCCATTTTCATCAAAAAGGACAAATAAACATTTACTGGGAGGGGCGAGAAAACGCCCAAAAACACAAATCTACTGAAGAAAACACAATCGCTGATCGTGAGGGGAGCGCTACAATGTGACATTGTCATTTCTCCAGACCAGTACCGGGCAACTCCAAAATAATAGAGACCCTTGTTTGTGGCCCCTGACACATCCGAGGGGGGGGGGGGGGCAATACCACTACCACCCCTCCCATCATACTGCCCTCCACTACCACCCATCCCATTATACTGCCCTCCACTACCACCCCTCCCATTATACTGCCTTCCACTACCACCCCTCCCATCATACTGCCCTCCACTACCACCCTCCCATTATACTGCCCTCCACTACCACCCCTCCCATCGTACTGCCCTCCACTACCACCCCTCCCATTATACTGCCCTCCACTACCACCCCTCCCATCATACTGCCCTCCACTACCACCCCTCCCATCATACTGCCCTCCACTACCACCCCTCCCATCATACTGCCCTCCACTACCACCCCTCCCATTATACTGCCCTCCACTACCACCCCTCCCATTATACTGCCCTCCACTACCACCCCTCCTATCATACTGCCCTCCACTACCACCCCTCCCATTATACTGCCCTCCACTACCACCCCTCCCATTATACTGCCCTCCACTACCACCCCTCCCATCATACTGCCCTCCACTACCACCCCTCCCATTATACTGCCCTGCACTACCACCCCTCCCATCATACTGCCCTCCACTACCACCCCTCCCATTATACTGCCCTCCACTACCACCCCTCCCATTATACTGCCCTCCACTACCACCCCTCCCATCATACTGCCCTTCACTACCACCCCTCCCATTATACTGCCCTCCACTACCACCCCTCCCATTATACTGCCCTTCACTACCACCCCTCCCATCATACTGCCCTCCACTACCACCCCTTCCATTATACTGCCCTCCACTACCACCCCTCCCATCATACTGCCCTCCACTACCACCCCTCCCATTATACTGCCCTCCACTACCACCCCTCCCATTATACTGCCCTCCACTACCACCCCTCCCATTATACTGCCCTCCACTACCACCCCTCCCATCATACTGCCCTCCACTACCACCCCTCCCATCATACTGCCCTCCACTACCACCCCTCCCATTATACTGCCCTGCACTACCCCCCCTCCCATCATACTGCCCTCCACTACCACCCCTCCCATTATACTGCCCTCCACTACCACCCCTCCCATTATACTGCCCTCCACTACCACCCCTCCCATCATACTGCCCTTCACTACCACCCCTCCATTATACTGCCCTCCACTACCACCCCTCCCATTATACTGCCCTTCACTACCACCCCTCCCATCATACTGCCCTCCACTACCACCCCTCCCATTATACTGCCCTCCACTACCACCCCTCCCATCATACTGCCCTCCACTACCACCCCTCCCATTATACTGCCCTCCACTACCACCCCTCCCATTATACTGCCCTCCACTACCACCCCTCCCATTATACTGCCCTCCACTACCACCCCTCCAATCATACTGCCCTCCCCTGCCACCCCTTCCATCATACTGCCCTCCACTACCACCCCTCCAATCATACTGCCCTCCACTACCACCCCTCCAATCATACTGCCCTCCACTACCACCCCCTCCCATTATACTGCCCTCCACTACCACCCCTCCCATTATACTGCCCTCCACTACCACCCCTCCAATCATACTGCCCTCCCCTACCACCCCTCCCATCATACTGCCCTCCACTACCACCCCTCCAATCATACTGCCCTCCACTACCACCCCTCCCATTATACTGCCCTCCACTACCACCCCTCCCATTATACCGCCCTCCACTAATCCCCCTCCCATTATACTGCCCTCCACTACCACCCCTCCCATCATACTGCCCTCCACTACCACCCCTCCCATTATACTGCCCTCTACTACCACCCCTCCCATTATACTGCCCTCCCCTACCACCCCTCCCATTATACTGTCCTCCACTACCCCCCTCCCATCATACTTTCTTCCTCAAGTGTCCCTCATGATTGTGACGGTACGCGTCGGAATAGACGGGCACCGGAAGTGACGTCATGCCGCGAGCTGCTCGTTCACGTCTTACCCGGTTTTAAAACTGCTTTATGTGAGTTCCTTATTTTCGCTGTAAAATAATAAATTCTAGTTTTATATACTTCACTATTGGGGTCCCCCGTTCTCCTTTTTTCTCCATCTGCTGATGTGTTCACCTGAGAGGATCTCCACTTCTAATAATCCATATAAAGGAAACATAGATATATAAGAAGCATTCACCAGGCTCCATAGAGTTCGCCATCCATGAGGAAATACTCAGGGAGATCGATCGTAGGACCCTAGGACCAGCCCTGGCTATCTTTATGCTGTTACCTTACAGTGGTAATGTGAGGAGCCACCGAATCGAGCCGAAGGAAAGGATCACATATGAGAGCTGAAAACCAGCACTTAACACTATAATCACCAGCAGATAAATATTCACTGTGAACTTTTAGGCACGTTATTCTCTTTAGATCTATATTGTCTTCAGGGACCATATTGGAATATTTTTACTTATGTAATATCCATCACTTATAATTATTCATCACTGTAGATTTGTTATGCATTGTTTTTAGTGTATGAATTTAATTTGTATTTCTGAATTACTTTTAGTGTCTGTGCACTGTATATGAACTACTAAAGCACTTCACCAGTGCCCATCTATGCAGCCTCACCAGTGCCCATCAAGGCAGCCTCACCAGCGCCCATCTATGCAGCCTCACCAGCGCCCATCTATGCAGCCTCACCAGTGCCCATCTATGCAGCCTCACCAATGCCCATCTATGCAGCCTCACCAGTGCCCAGCAATGCAGCCTCACCAGTGCCCATCTATGCAGCCTCACCAATGCCCATCTATGCAGCCTCACCAGTGCCCAGCAATGCAGCCTCACCAATGCCCATCTATGCAGCCTCACCAGTGCCCAGAAATGCAGCCTTACCAGTGCCCATCTATGCAGCTTCAATGGTGCCCATCAATGCCCATCTATGCAGCTTCAATGGTGCCTCACCAGTGCCCAATGCAGCCTCACCAATGCCCTTCTATGCAGCCTCACCAGTGCCCACCAGTGCCCATCTATACAGCCTCACCAGTGCCCATCTATGCAGCTTCAACAGTGCCCATCAATGCAGCCTCACCAGTGCCCAATGCAGCCTCACCAGTGCCCATCATCAATGCAGCCTCACCAGTGCCCATCATATGCAGCCTGACCAGTGCCCTTCTATGCAGCCTCACCAGTGCCCACCTATACAGCCTCACCAGTGCCCATCTATGCAGCTTCAACGGTGCCCATCAATGCAGCCTCACCAGTGCCCTTCTATGCAGCCTCACCAGTGCCCACCTATACAGCCTCACCAGTGCCCATCTATGCAGCTTCAACGGTGCCCATCAATGCAGCCTCACCAGTGCCCTTCATATGCAGCCTCACCAGTGTGCCCATCAAATGCAGCCTGACCAGTGCTCATCAGGCCCCCGAAAATGTCAGGACAGTACAAATACCCCCCAAATCACCCCTCTTTGGAAAATAGACAGTCCAAGGTGTTTAGTAAGAGGCATGGCAAGTTTTTTGAAGTTGTAATTTTTTTGTCATGATTTTTTTTGAGAATTAAGAAATGAAAAAAAAATTTACATTTTTTTTTTCACATACTGCACATACGACTGGTGTATCGGTGATCAGGGACACTGACTAGTGACAGACAAAAAAAAATGTATATATTTTTTCTTTTTTTAATTTTTTATTTTTTATATATATATATTTTTCTTTTACAAAATTTTTTTGAACACACATTGACCAGAGCAATATAATGTTACCATAGTAACACTGTACTACTCTGGGGAAGTGATCAGTATTTTTATATATTTTTAGCACGTTATGTTTCCTTTTACCAATGAATTTCATTGCTATAAGGAAGCATTTCACTGAATTAAATCGATTCATTCAGTTTGTTTTGTTGTGATTAGCTGTGATTGGCCACAGCTGATCAGATGGGCTGTGTTTGGCCCAGTCTGTACCATGTGATCACTGTGACCAATCACAGCTAGTAACATAATTGTATTCAGTGGATGGCTTGAAAGGAAGCCATCCATTGTTTTCAACTGTCATGTGACCTTGCTGTGATTGGTTACAGCGATCACATGGTACCAGCAGCGCGCCGGTACACTGATCAGTCATCGGTATCTGTCTGGTCGACACAGCCAGTGACAGATCGCGCCGCAGTGCGGCCCCATGGGTGCGTGCAAGGTGCGATCTGGGAGGACGTCATATGATATCCACCCGGATCGACGAGAGGCCCGCACAACCGTCAATGGACTATAGCAGTGGTTCTGAACTCCTGTCCTCAGGACGCACTAACAGGCCAGATTGTATGTATTACCTTGGGGAGATGCAGACTAGAATACTGCAATCACTGAGCAGCAAATGATATCGCCTTAGATGTATTTCAGTTATCTTGCAAACCTGGCCTGTTAGCGGGGGGCCTGGGGACAGGAGTTGAGAACCACTGCTATAGTCCATTGGCGGCTGTGCGGGCCTCTCGTCGATCCAGATGGATATCATATGACGTCCTCCCAGATCGCACCTTGCACTCACCTTGCAATAATAAAAGTAGAACACTCACAAAAGTAGAACACTCCGGAAGACGTCAGTTATGATGAAACGCGTAGGGTGGAGCCTGCTGTGACGTCATTGCGCACCACCGGAAGTCAGCGGAAAGCTATTTTGGATGCTACCGGCTGGAGTTTTTCACTTGGACTTGGTTATTCATTTAGTGAGCACATTGATTATCACACGTTTATACTTTGAACTTCAGAAATTTTTAATATTTGGACATTGGCGCAAGATTTTCGTCAAATACTTTTGTGACTGTGTTTAAATCACATGGCATGTTTGCAGCTTTTTCCTTTTATTAGCAGCACGTGTACCCAAGCAGAGTTGGCACCTTCCTTGCCATTTGGTACCTTGGTAGGCAAGGGGTTAGGCTGCAAAGAATGCGATTGCACACATGCAGTGGGCGCGATACATTACAAAAAAAACGCGCTTCCTTTTGAGCAGGGCAGGGTACGGCCACCGAACGCAACCCATTCAAGCAACTGGAGCTGCGCTGTAACCACAAGCAAGGAAGCGGTACCGGATCAAGCGACCACTGTGATTGGCTGTCACGGTGGTCACATGATTGGGAGCCACCCCCGCAGGCTCCTGGTCATTTAGAGACCCGCCAGCTATCTTTGACTTTGTGCAGTGAGCGCGCCCTCAGCAAAGAAACCCATTAACGCACATGTGCGCCATGTGGCCCTTAAGGCCCTGGCCCACCCTCTTTCCCCTCGGCACACGTGTTGCCTGGACGACAAGAGGTTAATAAAAGAGTGCGTTGGTCGGGTATCTTATTGTTCTGGATATTAGAACTCGACCTTCAAAGTGATGAAGTCGTCCTACCAAGGAGTCTCCTTCCACCTCCAATCTCCGGATCGACTTTCAGAGAAATTAGCATAACGATAAAACGGTCGCTCCCCGGTAGTCCTGACCCCACACTTTGATTCACCAACCTACTAAATCAGCATTGCGGAATGAAGGGCGCAGAGGTTTTCACCGGAAAATATTTGCATAATAAAAAAAAAAACAGCCATTTCCGCGGGTTATTTGTCAAAATTAGTGGCGGTGCTGAAAGTGAACTCCCCCGCCGTAAAGAGTACAGTGACAGGATAAATCACAATTCATAAATAACTGGAAATAATGAGTCCCTTCTATGGGGGGGGGGGGGGGGCGTCACTTCCTCCAGAAGAAAGGATCTGCCGCCTTCTTTTATCGAGAACCTTTTCCCCGTCCTTTAATAGGAGTGAAGAATCGTCATTTCCCGCGCCTGCCATTAATAACGCAAACTTCTTGTCACCCTCCCAATTTACCTAATTATCTCGCTCTGCTGTAGAGCATTAAATACATTGGAAAAAGTTGAAAGGATTAGCATGACAGCACTTGCAACGCCCCCTCCCCCATCCATAAATGAGCCATCAATCTGAGGTGTTTATTGGCAAAACTCCTCGTAGTGCGCAATTGTTGGGTGTGGAGAGGAGGAAAGAAGAAGAACTTGTTACCTATCTGACAGAACGATACAAAATGTCTATTCAACTAATCACAGGATTGATTTCCAGGAAAAATGTATCTTTTTATGTTATTTTAGCTGAAATGTCCTTATATACACCAGATCGGGGGGGGGGGGGGGTGTCTCCAAGCATTGTAAACAAAGGGCCAGTTTACTGTCCTTCAGACTTTAGGGGGGTCAGACTGTGCCCAGTGGGAGTGGAAAATGTCTCGGTCATCGGTGCGAGTTGGAGGGATAGTGCCCCATCGTCGGTGTCAATGGAAGGAATTCTGCCCCATTGTTGGTGTCAGTTGTAGGGATTTTGCCCTTTCGTTAGTGTCAGTGGGAGGAAAAGTGGCCCATTGTTGGTATCAATGGAAAGAGTTGTGCCCCGTCATTCGTGTCAATGGGATGAATTGTGCCCTTTTTATGGTGTTAGTTGGAGGGACGGTGCCCCATCATTGATGTCAGTTGGAGGAACAGTGCCCCAACGTTGATGTCAATGAAAGGAATTCTGCCCCATTGTTGGTGTCAGTTGGAGGAATTTTGCCCTTTCGTTGGTGTCAGTGGTAGGAAAAGTGGCCCATTGTTTGTATTAATGGAAGGAATTGTGCCCCATCATTGGTGTCAATGGGAGGAATTGTGCCCTATTGATGGTGTCAGTTGAAGGGATGGTGCCCCATCGTTGATGTCAGTTGGAGGGATAGTTCCCTATCGTTGGTGTCAATGGGAGATATTGTAACTTTTTGATGGTGTCAGTTTGAGAGATAGTGCCCCTTAGTTAATGTCAGTTGGAGGAATAGTACTCCATTGTGGGTGTCAATGAAAGGAATTCTGCCCCATTGTTGGTGTCAGTTGGAGAACTTTTGCCCTTTTGTTGGTGTCAGTGGCAGGAATTGTGCCCCATCATTGGTGTCGATGGGAGGAAGTGTGCCCTATTGTTGGTGTCAGTTGAATGGATAGTGCCCCATCCTTGATGTCAGTTAGAGGGATAGTTCCCTACCGTTGGTGTCAATGGGAGGAATTGTACCCTTTTGATGATGTCAGCTGGAGAGATAGTGCCCCTTCGTTGATGTCAGTTGGAGGAATAGTGCTTCATCGTTGGTGTCAACGGAAGGAATTCTGCCCCATTGTTGTTGTCAGTTGGAGGAATTTTGCCCTTTTGTTGGTCTCAGTGGGAGGAAAAGTGGCCCATTGTTGGTATCAATGAAAGGAATTGTGCTCTATTGTTGGTGTAAATAGAAGGAATTGTGCCTCATTGTTGGTGCCAATGGAAGGAATTGTGCTCTATCGTTGGTGTCATTTGGAGGAATAGTGCCCCATCATTGATGTCAGTTGGAGGGATAGTGCCCCATCGCTGGTGTCAGTGGAATGAATTCTGCCCCATTGTTGTTGTCAGTTGGAGGAAAAGTGTCCCATTGTTCGTGTCAGCTACAGTAATTATGCCCCATCTTTGGTGTCATCGGATGGAGTAGGGTCCCAAGGGCCCGATAAAGGCAAGCAAAGGGCCACATCTGGAGCCCGAGCTGCAGTTTGGAGAGAGCTGCACTGGATCCTCAGTTATCTAGACCAGCCTTTTTTAACCAGGGTGCCTTCAGGATCCTTCAGGGGTTCCTTGGCAAAGTGCCTAAAAATTGCCCTAAAATGTATTTTAAAATAAATAATAAATTGTAAACTACCCAGCAGGTGGATGAAGCCTTTTAGCTGCACAAAGTCACAGGTTTTCATTGTGCACCATTACAACCTTCCACCCACTGGCACCCTACCAACCATTACAACCTTCCACCCACTGGCACCCTACAACCATTACAACCTTCCACCCACTGGCGCCCTACAACCATTACAACCTTCCACCCACTGGCACCCTACCAACCATTACAACCTTCCACCCACTGGCGCCCTACAACCATTACAACCTTCCACCCACTGGCGCCCTACCAACCATTACAACCTTCCACCCATTGGCACCCTACAACCATTACAACCTTCCACCCACTGGCGCCCTACCAACCATTACAACCTTCCACCCACTGGCACCCTACCAACCATTACAACCTTCCACCCACTGGTACCCTACCAACCATTACAACCTTCCACCCACTGGCGCCCTACCAACCATTACAACCTTCCACCCACTGGCGCCCTACCAACCATTACAACCTTCCACCCACTGGCGCCCTACCAACCATTATAACCTTCCACCCACTGGCGCCCTATAACCATTATAACCTTCCATCCACTGGCGTCCTACCAACCATTACAACCTTCCACCCACTGGCGTCTTACCAACCATTACAACCTTCCACCCACTGGCGTCCTACCAACCATTACAACCTTCCACCCACTGGCGCCCTACCAACCAATACAACCTTCCACCCACTGGCGTCCTACCAACCATTACAGCCTTCCACCCACTGGCGTCCTACCAACCATTACAACCTTCCACCCACTGGCACCCTACCAACCATTACAACCTTCCACCCACTGGCACCCTACAACCATTACAACCTTCCACCCACTGGCGTCCTACCAACCATTACAACCTTCCACCCACTGGCACCCTACCAACCATTACAACCTTCCACCCACTGGCGTCCTACCAACCATTACAACCTTCCACCCACTGGCATCCTACCAACCATTACAACCTTCCACCCACTGGCACCCTACCAACCATTACAACCTTCCACCCACTGGCACCCTACCAACCATTACAACCTTCCACCCACTGGCACCCTACCAACCATTACAACCTTCCACCCACTGGCACCCTACAACCATTATAACCTTCCACCCACTGGCACCCTACAACCATTATAACCTTCCACCCACTGGCGCCCTACAACCATTACAACCTTCCACCCACTGGCACCCTACCAACCATTACAACCTTCCACCCACTGGCACCCTACAACCATTATAACCTTCCACCCACTGCGCCCTACAACCATTACAACCTTCCACCCACTGGCGCCCTACCAACCAATGTCTAGAAAGAGTGTAATGCCGCGTACACCCGAGCTTTTCATTGTATATTCTGATCGTTTGTGGGCCCTATCGGCCTTTTTACGTTGAAAATTCTGACAGACCTAGAAAGAGAAAATGTTCTAAATTTTTCTGACGGAACCAATTCCTATCGGGAAAACCGATTGTCTGTATGCTGTTCCGACGTACCAAAAATGAAGCATGTTCTGAAGAAAGTACGAGACGGAAGCTATTGGCTACTGGCTATTGCACTTCCTTTTTTTAGTCCCGTCGTACGTGTTGTACGTCACCTCGTTCTAGACCGTCGGACTTTGGTGTGACCGTGTGTAGGCAAGACCGCTTGAGCAGAATTCCGCTGGAATTTCGTCGGAGAAGCCTTCATGCCGCGTACACACGATCGGAATTCTCGTCAGAAAAAGCTCTGATGGTTTTCCCGACGGAATTCCGCTCAAACTGTCTTGCCTACACACGGTCACACCAAATTCCAACCATCAAGAACGCAGTGACGTACAACACTACGACGAGCCGAGAAAAAATGAAGTTCAATGCATCCCAGCATGCGTCAAATTTTTTCCGAGCATGCGTAGGAATTTTGCGCGTCGGAACTGCTACAGACGATCAAAATTTCCGATAGAAATCTTTTCCGTCTGAAAAATTGAGATCCTGCTCTCAAATTTTTGTTGGCGGGAATAATTCGGCCAGCAAAATTCCGATGGAGCGTACACACGGTCGCATTTTCCGATGAAATGCTCCCATCGGTCTTTTGGTGGCCGAAATTCCGATCGTGTGTACAGGGCATTACACCACTCAGACTATGACAACAAAAAGTAACACAGTCCAGACTGTGACAACACAAAGTAACACCGCCCAGACTATGACAACACAAAGTAACACCGCCCAGACTGTGACAACACAAAGTAACACCGCCCAGACTGTGACAACACAAAGTAACACCGCCCAGACTGTGACAACACAAAGTAACACCGCCCAGACTATGACAACACAAAGGAACACCGCCCAGACTGTGACAACACAAAGGAACACCGCCCAGACTGTGACAACACAAAGTAACACCGCCCAGACTGTGACAACACAAAGTAACACCGCCCAGACTATGACAACACAAAGTAACACCGCCCAGACTGTGACAACAAAAAGTAACACAGTCCAGACTGTGACAACACAAAGTAACACCACTCAGACTGTGACAACAAAAAGTAACACAGCCCAGACTGTGACAACACAAAGTAACACCACTCAGACTTTGACAACAAAAAGTAACACAGTCCAGACTGTGACAACACAAAGTAACACCGCCCAGACTATGACAACACAAAGTAACACCGCCCAGACTGTGACAACACAAAGTAACACCGCCCAGACTATGACAACACAAAGGAACACCGCCCAGACTGTGACAACAAAAAGTAACACCGCCCAGACTGTGACAACACAAAGTAACACCGCCCAGACTGTGACAACACAAAGTAACACCGCCCAGACTGTGACAACACAAAGTAACACCGCCCAGACTGTGACAACACAAAGTAACACCGCCCAGACTATGACAACACAAAGGAACACCGCCCAGACTGTGACAACAAAAAGTAACACCGCCCAGACTGTGACAACACAAAGTAACACCGCCCAGACTGTGACAACACAAAGTAACACCGCCCAGACTATGGCAACACAAAGGAACACCGCCCAGACTGTGACAACCCAAAGTAACACCGCTCTGAACTACGATATCTGAATAGCAGAAATTGAACTCCGGTACACCCAAAATCCAGGTGCTCTGAGGCTCAGGATGTCCGTCTTACATCCAAACAAGGCAAACTTGAAGATAACTGAAGAAAAGCCGGCACTCTGGATATATCATCTGTGGTCTTTATTGTATCATGACAAGTATAAATAGGTGGAGCTGTGAACAAGGCTTGTGACGAAACGCGTCTGCTTGTCCTTTTTATACATGATACAATAAAGACCACAGATGATATATGCAGAGTGGTGGCTTTTCTTCAGTTATCTTCAAGTTTACCACGCAGACTGTGGATAAAGAATTCCTCACCACGTCAATAGTAATTGAATAAAAAGGAAAATTGGTCGCCCACCATGGAAGGAAGCAGTGGCTGTGTCTCTCCTGCCACCCCTCTATCACCAATAGATAGATTCTTGCATTGCATGAATTTATCTATGGCCGCCGCTGCCACCCCCTATTCAGGCGCCCGGCCCCTTTTCGTGGGTGCACCTGAATTACAGTGGCGGGGGGGGTGTTTGAAGCACCTGATTAGAGGCATAGGCTCTAATAGGCATCAAAAAAGGTGACCTGCGAGCGCCATGCTGGGCGCTTGCAGGTCACTCAGATGTGTTAGGAAAGCGAATGAATATCGGATCTGTTACCTGTCACCTGATTGGCTGAAACGACAGGCGCTGTGATTGGACGCCTATCATAGCAGAGAACGGGAAGAGAGGACAGGAGAAGACATCGAGGAGCTGTCCCACCGAGACAGGGTAAGTGCAGACGGCGGGCCAGCGGGGGGCACACTGGCAGCATTTGATGTGGCACAGTGAGACTGTGTTTGATGGACACAGTGGGTGCAATTGATGGGCACAGTGGCTGCGTTTGATGGCACAGTGGCGGTAGGAGCGCTGTGCGGCCACGTGACCTCCCACTGCTCTCCTTCCCTGATCTAAGGACTACAGTGGGAGGGGCTGAGATTCCCCCCTGACGTCAGCCGGGAGGTCACGTGACCGCACAGCGGCGCTGTGAAATAAGGTATTTAGCTTCACGAAAAAACACAAACACTGTTATGCACAGCTCGCTATAACATAGGGGATTCCAGTAATTGTCCTCAGTGACTTTACAACCACTTTAGAAGAATTTGGAGTCTGTGTAACGCTACATTATGTTTTGTGGTTCTACAGAACATCTCCCCCAGAAAAAGGAGTGAGGCCTACAGGAGATGGAGGAGTGGGGCCTGCAGGAGATGGAGGAGTGGGGCCTACAGGAGATGGAGGAATGGTGCCTGAAGCAGATGCAGGAGTGGTGCCTGCAGAAAATGGAGAAGTGGGGCCAACAGGAGATGGAGGAGTGGGGCCTGCAGGAGATTGAGGAGTGGGGCCTGCAGGAGACGGAGGAGTGGGGCCTGCAGGAGACGGAGGAGTGGTGCCTGCAGCAGATGGAGACGTGGGGCCTACAGGAGATGGAGGAGTGGTGCCTGCAGGAGATGGAGGAGTGGTGCCTGCAGCAGATGGAAGAGTGGGGCCTACAGAAGATGTAGGAGTGGGGCCTGCAGGAGATGGAGGAGTGGGGCCTGCAGCAGATGGAGGAGTGGTGCCTGCAGCAAAATGGAGGAGTGAGGCCTACAGGAGATGGAGGAGTGGGGCCTGCAGGAGATGGAGGAGTGGGGCCTGCAGGAGATGGAGGAGTGGGGCCTGCAGGAGATGGAGGAGTGGTGCCTGCAGCAGATGGAGACGTGGGGCCTACAGGAGATGGAGGAGTGGGGCCTGCAGGAGATGGAGGAGTGGTGCCTGCAGCAGATGGAGACGTGGGGCCTACAGGAGATGGAGGAGTGGTGCCTGCAGGAGATGGAGGAGTGGGCCTGCAGCAGATGGAGACGTGGGGCCTACAGGAGATGGAGGTGTGGTGCCTGCAGGAGATGGAGGAGTGGTGCCTGCAGCAGATTGAGACGTGGGGCCTACAGGAGATGGAGGAGTGGGGCCTGCAGGAGATGGAGGAGTGGGCCTACAGGAGATGGAGGACTGGTTCCTGCAGGAGATGGAGACGTGGGGCCTGCAGCAGATGGAGGAGTGGTGCCTGCAGCAAATGGAGGAGTGGGGCCTGCAGGAGATGGAGGAGTGGTGCCTGCAGCAAATGGAGGAGTGGGGCCTACAGGAGATGGAGGAGTGGGGCCTACAGGAGATGGAGGAATGTTGCCTGAAGCAGATGCAGGAGTGGTGCCTGCAGCAGATGGAAGAGTGGGGCTTACAGGAGATGGAGGAGTGGTACCTGCAGGAGATGGAGGAGTGGTGCCTGCAGGAGATGTAGGAGTGGTGCCTGCAGCAGATGGAGACGTGGGGCCTGCAGCAGATGGAAGAGTGGGGCCTGCAGGAGATGTAGGAGTGGGGCCTGCAGGAGATGGAGGAGTGGGGCCTGCAGCAGATGGAGGAGTGGGGCCTGCAGCAAAATGGAGGAGTGGGGCCTACAGGAGATGGAGGAGTGGGGCCTGCAGGAGATGGAGGAGTGGGGCCTGCAGGAGATGGAGGAGTGGGGTCTGCAGGAGATGGAGGAGTGGGGCCTACAGGAGATGGAGGATTGGGGCCTGCAGGAGATGGAGGAGTGGTGCCTGCAGGAGATGGAGGAGTGGTGCCTGTAGCAGATGGAGACGTGGGGCCTACAGGAGATGGGGGAGTGGTGCCTGCAGGAGATGGAGGAGTGGGGCCTGCAGGAGATGGAGGAGTGGTGCCTGCAGCAGATGGAGACGTGGGGCCTACAGGAGATGGAGGAGTGGGGCCTGCAGGAGATGGAGGAGTGGGGCCTACAGGAGATGGAGGAGTGGGGCCTGCAGGAGATGGAGGAGTGGTGCCTGCAGGAAATGGAGGAGTGGTGCCTGCAGGAAATGGAGGAGTGGGGCCTGCAGGAGATGGAGGAGTGGGGCCTGCAGGAGATGGAGGAGTGGTGCCTGCGGGAGATGGAGGAGTGGGGCCTGCGGGAGATGGAGGAGTGGGGCCTGTGGGAGATGGAGGAGTGGGGCCTGCAGGAGATGGGGGAGTGGTGCCTGCAGGAGATGGAGGAGTGGTGCCTGCAGCAGAACATTGTACCTTGCCTCTTAACACAGTACCAAATTGAACTACTAATAGTACTAAATGTAAATATTTCTTACCCTGTTTGCTGGAGAGCAGGTTCACTAAGTGCAGAGGTAGAGATCGACGTTGGGAGACGTAGCTGGACTCTCGGCCTACGGTCTGAGTAACATCTTCGAACGAAAGGTTGGGGATTTGCTGCACTTGTTGCAAGACTTCTGCGCCGGTCATCATACTGGCGTCCCGATAAATTGTGTTTCAGTACAGAAACTGAAGCTTGGTTGGGTGCAGTTTCTGGACTATTTGTGCACGGTGGAGAAGCAGGTTTTGTTTCAAATAAGGATGAAGATGATGGACAAAATATTGATTGTGCATTGCCGAACATTTTTGGGGAAGCCTGTGACTCATCTGAACTACGTCTTAACCCCCCATGCGTAAAGGATGGAGAAAGTGGAGGAGAAGGTGTGAAATGTGAAGGGGGACTAGGCTCGCGTCGACTGCTTGGTGGGCTTGATGCTCTAGGTTGGCTTGGTGGACTTTGTTGCTTTCGTGTTTGAGGGGGGCCTGGCAGCCTGTGCTGACCTGGTGGACTTTGTTGCCTTCGTATCTGAGGAGGGCTTGGCATTGTTTGATGAGTTGGTGGACTTTGTTGTCTCCGTATATGAGGAGGGCTTGGCAGCCTACGCTGACTTGGTGGACTTTGTTGTCGTCGTATCTGAGGGGGGCTTGGTGTTCTTTGATGACTTGCTGGGCTTTGTTGTCTCTGTATCCGAGGAGGGCTTGGCATTCTTTGATGACTTGGTGGACTTTGTTGTCTCCGTATCTGAGGAGGGCTTGTTAACTTGCGCAGGGTTGGAGGACTAGACAGCTTGGATTGATTTGGAGGGCTTGGTACTCTGGAAGAATATGAAGAACTGGTGCTTTTCTGAACTGGTGGAGGACTAGGATGTACCTGGGAGCGAGTTTTAATTATAGCTCTGCCAGTTGGAGGGCTTACTGATTTTCTCTCTATTGATGGGGAAGAGGCTTTTGCTTTTGTTGGGGAGGAGGCTGTTGCTCTTGTTGGGGAAGAGGCTGTTGCTCTTGTCGGGGAAGTTCTTCTCTGCGTTACTGCACTCTTTTCACTCCGTTGTAACATAGGAGAACATTGCTTTTGCTTAAGTAAAGTACTCTGCTCCACAGAATCAATATGAGGGATTAACTTCAATGTTTCACCATCACCTGGGTTCTGTAAAGGAATTATTTTATGTGACTGCCTGTATAAATGTGCAACGTCCTCAAATTCATTTTTCCTCATAGGGTCCATTCCTAGGTCTTTTACTCTGTTGTGTTGATCAGACTGCACCGAGAATTGTCTAAGTCCAGTGACTGGCTCTCTTTTACCAGAAGTCTTAAAAGTGGGCATAAACGATTCAGTACTATTTTTGTTTGGTAACAAGTCTTTTATGTTCATAGATGTTTTAATTTTTGGAGCTGTGGAGGCATTCCTCATTAGACAAGGTAAGTTGTTACGGTAAGGGCCATCACACTGAAGTGAACTGAAGGAATCATCCATCAGTATTTCGAGAGGAGGAGGAGGCAGGTTCTCCAGGTCTTCAACCCCAGATTCATTGGTGTAAGGCCTGTTAGAATCCTGAGCTGCTGAAGATCCCAAAGAAGTGATAAATAAACCTGCGATGATGTTTGGACTTGAATTTGAAGGATTCTCATCAACGGTTGACAAATTATCACTGATGTTATCTAAATCCAGTAATCCTTTACAGGCAGGAATTGTGGGTGGTAGGACAGGTACTCCAACTTTTCGAACACATCTAAGCGGTCCCAATGTTTTCCGATTTAGGTTTTTCAAGGAATTGTCTTCTGGGCTAAAAGCTTGAATAAGTTTGCGCACAGACTGCCTCGGAGAAATAATACCCTCCAGCCTTTGCTCTACTGTGGTAGGATTGTCTATAATCTTTGTATCCTGTTTAGGTAATTGTGTACTTTCTATATGACTGTCTTGGTTAGTATTGGGTTTCTTCGCTACATTAATATTAGGTTTCCTTACTGGAAATAATTCCTGACTAGGCAATATATTGAACCTCTTATCAAGGCAGGCCTTTAATTTGTTGGTTGAAGCAGCACTGATGCATCCTGTATGCCCAAAGGATTTACTACTGCGGTTCTGCGGTGCTGCTTTGTTTCTAGTTCCATTTGATAAATACAGCTGTTCCAACTTTTTGGTGAGTTCTTTTTGAGTCCTCTGAAGTTCCAAAAGAGTAGGATCCTCACCCTGGCTTTTCAGTGACTCTGCAGACCTGGACCTTCTGTGCCGAGCAGTCCTCCTGTTGCTTCCATCTGCTGAACTAGGCCGCACCGGCTCTGGGCTTATCTCCTCTCTAGTCCACACGTCACTATTGGACTTGCCAGGGACAAACTTGATTTTTTCACTGATAGCTTCTTTCATTTTAAGTGTCATTTCCTCATTCTCTGGGTTTTCTATCCATTTAGGAGAGTGTCTAAAAGCGCATGCTCCTGCTGGAGAGGTGAGAGGCCTTTGCGGTAAGGTAATCAGACTTGACAAACTTTTGTTATCATCGCTTTCTTCATAGCTGTCGTCGCTGCTACTTGAATCTTCTGGGTCTTGACTGTGGACGCTCTCTTGTTCTAGAGTTGCACAGGTCCCAAGGGAGCTCACTGAATTATTTCTGGTTAGGCTGATTTGCTTGGAAACTCTTGGATTGTCCACTTGTTTTGGAGAATCGTCCATGTTGGTTGCACAGGTTGACCCTCCGTTTGATATGGTCCCTTCACTTTTTTCCAAACTTATACATCCAGATGTGGCAATGCTTGCTCGGCTTTCTGTTTTTCCAGATCTGTATCCTCTGATGGATTCCCCGTCACCCCCAAATCCACTGTCCTCGGAATAAAGGGTCGTGTCATTTGGACGGGGCTGTGTAGAACCAGCTGTGGAGTCCTCCAGTGCCTTGATCATATTTAGAAGGCGTTCGTCGTGGTGTTTCTTTTTCATCAGCTTTTCCTGAAAACTGTCCACAGTGGACTGTAAAAAATGACAGGTCTCCTGCAAGGCATTGGTGGTTAACGATGACACGGTGCCATTTACAGACTGCATTCTGTTTACTGTATACTGGAGCAGCTGTTGCAGTAGGTCGGGATGTTCTGTAAGGTTGTCTTTTGCGCTTGGCCAGGTAAGGTTGCCTCCCACATCTTTCAAGAGTTTTTCCCCATCGTCCACAATTTCTCCCAAACACTGGTTGATCTCATCAAACCTCAGGGCCATGAAACTCACCATCTGCTGCATGATAAGCTGGGTCTGGGTTGCCTGGTTGGCCATGGAAATGATACCTTCATATTTCGACAGATTGGGATTCAAGAAAGCGTAGGCATCCTGGTGAGCCTTGACGAGTAGTTCTGGAAAGTCAACTTTCTTTTCGGTTTCAGGAAAAACGATCTGACCCTGCTTTGCATGGCGGCCGTGCCTCCCAGACTTGCGGCTTCTCGATTTCCGGCCTCTCTTGGGGTTGCCCTCTCGTTGTGCGTCTTGGGGCAGCTCTTGCTCTGAGCAGGTAGAACTGTACTTCCTTGCACTTCTTCTCCTTTGGTATGTCAGATTGACCATCCCTTCATCAGCCGTACCGAGTGCTTCATACTTCCTTTGGTCTTCTGACAACGACCCACTCCTAGACGGCCCACCACTGCCATCAGAAAACCCCCGTTCCGGATGGCTAATTTCATGATCAGAAGCTCGCGGCCCGGTTTTCTGTTTATTTTCACCGCTGAGGTCATGGCAGCTTGGAAATTTATCGCTGGCCAAGGGAATTGTAATTCCATTGATCTGCTCCTCAGGTGGGAGTATGGCTTTGTTTTTCTTCAAAGGTTTGGCTGCATTCTTTGCCAGAATTTGAACGATCCCATTGTGAGAAGGTGTGCAGCCCATAGTATGACTCTAAAAGTACCAACAAGTCAACGATCGGAACATTCTGCTGTCTCTTGGAGCTCCACCATCCTCCTAATCCTCCAGAGTGCCGAGCTTGAAATATTCCGTCTTCTTTAGAATAGTTATTATATTGCAATGTAAGATTTTTTTTCTCAGCAGTTACCAGTCAGCTCAGCAGCTCCATAGGAGACGGATTGAAGGCTCTCTCTTTGTTTTTCCCATCCAATGACAGATGTCAGGTGCAAATAGGATTTAGAGCTTTACTGGATTACCTAAACTTTATCCGAAGAAACAAACCGACACGTAAGACATTCCAGAACTTGTCACACATTTGTTGCTGGGAAGTATTTCCCTAATAGAAAGTCTGTCACTTCTTCAGTTCAAAGAGGAATGAAATATCCGTCTAATAAAACCGACGTTTTCATCCGTTGAATCACAGATACAATACAGACGCCGATGCCCATAAAACGAACATCATTATTAAAAGCAAAGAATTCAACAAAAAGGCCAATAAATTGACGACTTGTAAAATTTAGATTTTGAGCTGTATCAAAAAAATGTATCCACTCACCGGCTACTATATTAGGACCCCCTTTATTAGGTCCACCTTGCTAGTATCGGGTTGGACCCCCTTTATTAGGTCCCCCTTCCTAGTAGCGTGTTGGACCCCCTTTATTAGGCCCCCTTGCTAGTAGCGTGTTGGACCCCCTTTATTAGGTCCCCCTTGCTAGTAGCGTGTTGGACCCCCTTTATTAGGTCCCCCTTGCTAGTAGCGGGTTGGACCCCCTTTATTAGGCCCCCCTTGCTAGTAGCGGGTTGGACCCCCTTTTATTAGGCCCCCTTGCTAGTAGTGGGTTGGACCCCCTTTATTAGGCCCCCCGTGCTAGTAGCGGGTTGGACCCCCTTTATTAGGTCCCCCTTGCTAGTAGCGTGTTGGACCCCCTTTATTAGGCCCCCCCTTGCTAGTAGCAGGTTGGACCCCCTTTATTAGGTCCCCCTTGCTAGTAGCGGGTTGGACCCCCTTTATTAGGCCCCCCTTGCTAGTAGCGGGTTGGACCCCCTTTATTAGGCCCCCCTTGCTAGTAGCGGGTTGGACCCCCTTTATTAGGCCCCCCTTGCTAGTAGCGGGTTGGAACCCCTTTATTAGGACCCCCTTTCTAGTAGCGGGTTGGACCCCCTTTTATAGGCCCCCCTTGCTAGTAGCGGGTTGGACCCCCTTTATTAGCCCCCCCCTTGCTAGTAGCGGGTTGGACCCCCTTTATTAGGCCCCCCTTGCTAGTAGCCAGTTGGACCCCCTTTATTAGGACCCCCTTGCTAGTAGCGGGTTGGACCCCCTTTATTAGGCCCCCCTTGCTAGTAGCGGGTTGGACCCCCTTTATTAGGCCCCCCCCTTGCTAGTAGCGGGTTGGACCCCCTTTATTAGGCCCCCTTGCTAGTAGCGGGTTGGACCCCCTTTATTAGGCCCCCCTTGCTAGTAGCGGGTTGGAACCCCTTTATTAGGCCCCCTTGCTAGTAGCGGGTTGGACCCCCCTTTATTAGGCCCCCCTTGCTAGTAGCGGGTTGGACCCCCTTTATTAGGCCCCCCTTGCTAGTAGCGGGTTGGACCCCTTTATTAGGTCCCCCTTGCTAGTAGCGGGTTGGACCCCCTTTATTAGGTCCCCCTTGCTAGTAGCGGGTTGGACCCCCTTTATTAGGCCCCCCTTGCTAGTAGCGGGTTGGACCCCCTTTATTAGGTCCCCCTTGCTAGTAGCGGGTTGGGACCCCCTTTATTAGGCCCCCCTTGCTAGTAGCGGGTTGGACCCCCTTTATTAGGCCCCCCCTTGCTATTAGCGGGTTAGTGACCCCCTTAGTAGGTCCCCCTTGCTAGCGGGTTGGACCCCCTTTATTAGGTCCCCCTTGCTAGTAGCGGGTTGGACCCCCTTTATTAGGTCCCCCTTGCTAGTAGCGGGTTGGACCCCCTTTTATTAGGTCCCCCTTGCTAGTAGCGGGTTGGACCCCCCTTAGGTCCCCCTTGCTAGTAGCGGGTTGGACCCCCTTTATTAGGTCCCCCTTGCTAGTAGCGGGTTGGACCCCATTTATTAGGACCCCCTTGCTAGTAGCGGGTTGGACCCCCTTTATTAGGACCCCCTTTATTATTAGGGTCCCCCTTTATTAGGTCCCCCCTTGCTAGTAGCGGGTTGGACCCCCTTAATTAGGACCCCCTTGCTAGTAGCGGGTTGGACCCCCTTTATTAGGCCCCCCTTGCTAGTAGCGGGTTGGACCCCCTTTATTAGGTCCCCCTTGCTAGTAGCGGGTTGGACCCCCTTTATTAGGTCCCCCTTGCTAGTAGCGGGTTGCCAAGTATTGTCATCGCTAAATGTCACTCCGGATCTGGTGAGACGGGTAGTCAGAGGCGGCAGTGACTCGGGTGATCTCACGCTGCAGATGATCAGCACACACATACCGTACGTGTCATCATATAGTAAAGGGATGGAGAGTGATAATTATTATTACTGTTGATGAGGTCAGAGTTCGCTAGCCGGTATGGAATGCAAAACACCTCAATCCCAAAAGTGAAATATTCCCGCAGTAACATCCAGAGAGATGCATTTTATTGAGTCCCGGCACAAAGTCCTCAAGATAATTGCAACAGATGACAAAAATCCACAACGAAGAGCGAGCGAGCGAGCGACCTTCAGAGCGCCATTCATCATTCATGTCACAGCGAGAGACCCTCCAATCCTCCAACCCATAATATCCACCTAAGTCACTTCCATGTATGTAATAAAGTGTGTTATAATCCAGACCTCAGCGTCTATCATGAAGAATGAATGTGTGTAAAGTGCTACAAACTTCACAAGAAATACAGAGCCTGGAAAAAGTATTCATACCCCTTGAAATTCCCCACATTTTGTTACACCCAAAAACATAAATGTATTTTATTGGGATTTTATGTGATGGACCAACACAAAGTGTCACATAATTGTGAAGTGGAAGGAAAATGATAAATGATACAAATAAATATGTGAAAAGTGTGGGGGGGGGAGGGCATTTGTATGGCGCCCCCCGGAGTCAATACTTTGTAGAACCCCCTTTCTCTACAAGTCTTTTTGGGGGTGTCTCTACCAGCTTTGCCCATCTAGAGAGGACATTTCTGCCCATTCTTCTTCTTTGTAAAATATCTCAAGCTCTGTCAGATTGGATGGAGAGCGTCTGTGAGCAGCAATTTTCAAGTCTTGCCACAGATTCCCGATGTGATTTAGGTCTGGACTGTGACTGGGCCATTCTAACACATGAATATGCTTTGATCTAAACCATTCCATTGTAGCTCTGGCTGTATGTTTCGGGTCGTTGTCCTGCTGGAAGGTGACCCTCCCCCCCAGTCTCAAGTCTTTTGCAGACTCTAACAGGTTTTCTTCTAAGATTGTCCTGTATTTGTCTCCATCCATCTTCCCATCAACTCTGACCAGCTTCCCTGTCCCTGCTGAAGAAAACCATCCCCACCACATGATGCTGCCACCACCATGTCTCACAGTGGGGATGGTGTGTTCAGGGGGATGGGCAGTGTTAGTTTCCCCCACACATAGCGTTTTACTTTTAGGCCATAAAGTTGAATTTTGGTGTCATGTGACCAGATCACCTTCTTCCACATGTTTGCTCCCCTCCCCCACATGGCTTCTCACAAACTACAAACAGGACTTCTTATGACTTTCTTCCTCCAATGTCTTTCTTCTTGTCACTCTTCCATAAAGGGCAGATTTGTGGAGAACACGACTAATAGTTGTCCTGTGGACAGACTCTCCCCCCTGAGCTGTGGATCTCTGCAGCTCCTCCAGAGTTACCATGGACCTCTTGGCTCTTCTCTGATGAATGCTCTCCTTGCCCGGCCCGGTCAGTTTAGGTGGACGGCCGTGTCTTGGTAGGTTTGCAGTTGTGCCCATACTCTTTCCATTTTCCGATGATGGATTGAACAGAGCTCCGTGAGATGGTCAAAGCTTGGGAGATATTTATTATAACCCGACCCTGCTTTATACTTCTCCACAACTTTATCCCTGACCTGTCTGGTGTGTTCCTTGGCCTTCATGATGCTGTTTGTTCACTGGGGTGGAGGAACTTGACTGGCCTGCACAGAGTCCTGACCTCAACCCCATAGAACACCTTTGGGATGAATTAGAGCCAGGCCTTCTCGTCCAACATCAGTGCCTGACCTCACAAATGCTCTTCTGGAAGAATGGTCAAACATTCCCATAGACACCCTCCTAAACCTTGTGGACGGCCTTCCCAGAAGAGGTGAAGCTGTTATAGCTGCAAAGGGCCAACTCAATATTGAACCCTCCGGACTAAGACTGGGATGTCATTACAGTTCATGTGTCTAAAGACAGGTGTCCCAATACTTTTGGCACGGTGTATGATGCCATAAGTTGATTGATCAGAGGCGCCATAGATTGGTTCATATTTTTTGGTCTAATTTGCAAAGATTTTTTACTACTAGTGCAAAAAAAGATATAAAATCACTTAAAAAAAACCTGAACTAAAACGGATCCACAATGATAATTTCCCTATAAAGGGGATGCGATGGGATTTGTGGGGGGTCTGTGGAGTATTTGCCGCCGTTTGCGCTGATTGCGCAGATATTTCCGGCGCGGTCGAAGTTTTCCAGGTAGATATTTCCATTGAATCTCAATAATAATGGGATGATGGGAATTCTACCACATTTCTCAGAGATATCAGAGCGTCGAAGAAAGAACGTCATTTGTTCTGCACAGACGGCGCGTGAGCTGATAAGACGGCGTTGGGCGCACGCCAGATGGCCGCTTCCCGTGATGTCACCGCGTCCTGCCGCCTATTTAATGCTCCCGCCTCCTCCGTTCTGTCTCTTACAACATGCAGCGACTGGTGGTGTCACTTCTATTGGCGGCTGGGGGTGAGTGATCGATCGTTATTGATATTACTAAGAAGGATATATAACTCATTTATCAGACTGTCCCATGGAGCTGACAATCTAATCCCTACTTTGTGTCAGTTACACTACCCTGGGTGCACCATCAGACCTCACCATTATTTGGGTATCTCTGTAAGTCTTCTGCCGGCTCCATTCACATTCCGGGAGCACCGGGCACAGCGGTGGGCACTATTGTTTTGTTTTCTTCTTCAGAATTCATTGTACTGGAAGGTTCTCAGTCACGGATCTGATTGGCTGGTTGTGCGGTTTATTCTGTGTCTGTCCTCATAGGGCTCACATGATCTCTTCTCTTCCAGCATTTGGCTGTGGGGTGCCCACCTACCCGCTCAATTCCCGTATTGTAGATGGAGTGAATGCGGCTCCACACAGCTGGCCCTGGCAGGTAAGTGTCCCTCAGGTCCCCGGGAATGGAGGCTCCTCCCACCCATTGCTCCCAGTCCGGCCGTACCGATCTCTATTATTCCGCTTTATACTACAATGTTACCGGCTGAGTGAATGGAGAGCGATTGTATAAAAGATTGGTAAAATGCTGCATTGTGGGTAAAACACATTCCATTATCACATGGAGCAAAATATCTTCTATACACCGAGAGGAGACAGAGAGTTCCCAATGTCGGGATTGATACAAGGGGGGAGGGGTCAGTCTCATTCCCCTCTAGGGGGCGATATATGAAGATTGGAGAAAAAGAGATCCCAGTGTCCTCTGTATCTGACCCTTCTACTCTACACTCTTATTCGTGATCCTCATTTTTACATCTCCTCTCCGCTCTGATTGGTGATCCTCATTTTTACATCTCCTCTCCGCTCTGATTGGTTGATCCTCATTTCCTGGAAAGGATGGATTGGGCGATGATCTCCTGTTGTCTGTGGCCGTCTCTCATACAATCTTCTCTTCTTCATCAGGTGTCCCTGCAGGTGAAAGTTTCTGGAAAGTTCCAACATAACTGTGGGGGGAGCCTCATCGCACCCCGCTGGGTCCTGACCGCCGCCCACTGCTTGTAGTGAGTTCCCAGAAAGACTCTCCTCTCTTTCTTTGGGCTGTTGTGTGTCATTAATGTTTTTTTCTCTTCTTTTTCCTATCTTCCCTTCATCTCTATTACTCTCCTCCCCTCCCCTCCTCTTATCTCTCCCCTCTCTTCCTCTCCCTCTTTTCTCTCTCTTCTCCTCTCTCTCTCCTCCCCATCTTGTTCTCTTCTCCCCCTTCTCCTCCTCTCTCCTCTCCTGCCCTTCCCTCCCCTCTCCCTATTTTCTCTCTCCTCTCCTCTCCTCCCTTTCCCTTCCATCCCCTTCCCTCTCCTCTCCCACTTTTCTCTCACCTCTCTCTCTCCTCTCCTCTCCTCCCTTTCCCTTCCCTCCCCTTCCCTCTCCTCTCCCACTTTTCTCTCACCTCTCTCTCTCCCTTCCTCTCCTCCCCTCCTCTTCCTCCTCTCCTTCCCTCTCCTCTCCCACTTTTCTCTCGCCTCTCACTCCCCTCTCTTCTCCTTTCTCTCTCCTCCCATCCCCTCTCTCTCCCCATTATCTCTCTCTCTCCTCTCCCCTCTCTTCTCTCCTCCTCTCCCCCCTCCCCTCTCTTCTCCTCCCCTTCCCCTCCTCCCCTTCCCTCTCCTCTCCTTCCCTCTCCTCTCCCTCTTTTCTCTCTCCTCTCCCCCTCTCCTCTCTCTTCTCTCTCTCTCTCCTCCCCATCTTGTTCTCTTCTCCCCTTCTCCTCTCTCTCCTCTCCTGCCCTTCCCTCCCCTCTCCCTATTTTCTCTCTCCTCTCCTCCCTTTCCCTTCCCTCCCCTCTCCTCTCCCACTTTTCTCTCCCCTCTCTCTCCCCTCTCTTCTCTTTTCTCTCTCCTCCCATCCCCTCTCTCTCCCCATTATCTCTCTCTCTCTCTCACCTCTCCCCTCTCTTCTCCCCTCTCCTCCCCTCATCTCTCCTCCCCTTCCATCTCCTCTCCCACTTTTCTCTTTCCTCTCTCTCCCCTCTCCTCTCCTTTCTCTCTCCTCCCATCTACTCTCCCTCCTCATTCCCCCTCTCTCCTCTCCCCTCTCTTATCCCCTCTCCTCCCCTTCCCTCTCCTCTCCTCCTTTCCCCTCCTCTCTTCTCTCCCTCTTCTCTCTTCTCCCCTCTGTTCTCCTCTCTCTCTTTCCTCTCCTCTCCTCCCCGTCCCTCCATTTTTTCTCTCTCCTCTCTCTCCCCTCTGCTCTCTTTCTCTCCCCCTCCCCGTCCCTCCCTCTCTCTCTCTATTTTCTCTTCTCCCCTCTCCCTTTCCTCCTCTCCTCTCTCCCACTTTTCTCTCTTCTCTCTCTCCCCTCTATTCTACTTTCTCTCTCCTCACATCTCCTCTTTCTCTCCCTCTCTCTCCTCTCCCCTCTCTTCTCCTCTCTCCTCTCCCCTCTCTTATCCCCTCTCCTCCCCTTCCCTCTCCCTCCCTCTTTCTCCCTCTTCTCTCCCTCTCTCTCTCTTCTCCCCTCTGTTCTCCTCTCTCTCTCCTCTCTTCCTCTCCTCTCCTCCCCGTCCCTCCATATTTTCTCTCTCCTCTCTCTATATTTTCTCTCTCCTCTCTTTCTGCTCCTTTCCTCCCCTTCCCTCCCCTCTCCCTATTTTCTCTTCTCCTACCCTTTCCTCTCCTCTCCCACTTTTCTCTCTTCTCTCTCTCCCCTCTATTCTACTTTCTCTCTCCTCACATCTCCTCTTTCTCTCCCTCTCTCTCGCTCTCCTCTCCCCTCTCTTCTTCCCTCTCCTCTCCTCCCCTCCCCTCCCCTCTCCCCTCTTCTCTCTAGTCCTCTCCTCCCCTCCCCTCTCATCTTCTCTTCTCTCCTCTCATCTCCTCCCCTCCTCTCTCTTCTCCCCCTTTCCCTCTCCTCTCTCTTCTCTCCTCCATTCACCTCCCCTCTTCTCTGCTCCCCTTTTCTCTCCTCCGCTCTCCTCTCCTTTCTCTTCTCTACTCTCCTCTCCTCTCTCTCCTCCCTTCCCTTCTCCTTTCTCCACCCCTCCCCTCTCCCTCCTTTCCTCTCTCTCCTCTCCTCCCCCCTCCTATAAATGTTCTAATAAGAAGATATATTGATATTTCCCTGATTGATGGATGAAATGTGTATTGGTAACATTGTATCTCATACAGTATATAGTGGAAGGAATATAAAATATCACTTTACAGACATGTGGGAGAGGAGATGGAGACGACCCGGACCGCTCTCCTCTCCCTGTACTGACGCGTTTTGTATTGCAGTCCGGGTGGTGCGTATTTGTACCAGGTGGTTCTGGGAGAACACGATCGTAGTGTGGAGGAGGGGTCGGAGCAGAACTTCCCCATCAAGGATGACAACATCATTCTACACCCCCAATGGAACAGCTACTGCCCAGAATGCGGGTAAGTTTTATATTCATACAATCCGTAAATCGGGACTCTCAGGGGCCCCGGGGACGGGGCAGATTTGGGTGGAGGACATTTTTAGGCTGGATTTGCATGTTTGGGGTGATTTGCGGTGCGTTAGTAAAAGTACATTACTGCACATTGTGTGATGGCGGCCCGATCATTGTGAATTCCCTCCTCTCCCTCCAGATATGACATCGCCCTCCTCAGGTTATCTGGAGACGCTACACTGAATGACAAGGTCCAGCTGGGCTGCCTCCCCCCTGCAAGCCGCACTCTCTACAATAACCAGCGGTGCTTTTCCACGGGCTGGGGGCTCCTCGACAGTAAGTGCTGGTGTCTCTAGATAACTTATCATGGGGTGCACAGGTGACACAGGATGCTCCGGTGCTGAGGGGAGCACTGGAGTCATGGGGTGCACAGGTGACACAGGATGCTCCGGTGATGAGGGGAGCACTGGAGTCATGGGGTGCACAGGTGACACAGGATGCTCCGGTGCTGAGGGGAGCACTGGAGTCATGGGGTGCACAGGTGACACAGGATGCTCCGGTGCTGAGGGGAGCACTGGAGTCATGGGGGGCACAGGTGACACAGGATGCTCCGGTGATGAGGGGTGCACTGGAGTCATGGGGTGCACAGGTGACACAGGATGCTCCGGTGCTGAGGGGAGCACTGGAGTCATGGGGTGCACAGGTGACACAGGATGCTCCGGTGCTGAGGGGAGCACTGGAGTCATGGGGGGCACAGGTGACACAAGATGCTCCGGTGATGAGGGGTGCACTGGAGTCATGGGGTGCACAGGTGACACAGGATGCTCCGGTGATGAGGGGAGCACTGGAGTCATGGGGTGCACAGGTGACACAGGATGCTCCGGTGATGAGGGGAGCACTGGAGTCATGGGGTGCACAGGTGACACAGGATGCTCCGGTGCTGAGGGGAGCACTGGAGTCATGGGGTGCACAGGTGACACAAGATGCTCCGGTGATGAGGGGTGCACTGGAGTCATGGGGTGCACAGGTGACACAGGATGCTCCGGTGATGAGGGGAGCACTGGAGTCATGGGGTGCACAGGTGACACAGGATGCTCCGGTGATGAGGGGAGCACTGGAGTCATGGGGTGCACAGGTGACACAGGATGCTCCGGTGCTGAGGGGAGCACTGGAGTCATGGGGTGCACAGGTGACACAGGATGCTCCGGTGCTGAGGGGAGCACTGGAGTCATGGGGGTGCACAGGTGACACAGGATGCTCCGGTGCTGAGGGGAGCACTGGAGTCATGGGGGGCACAGGTGACACAGGATGCTCCGGTGATGAGGGGTGCACTGGAGTCATGGGGTGCACAGGTGACACAGGATGCTCCGGTGCTGAGGGGAGCACTGGAGTCATGGGGTGCACAGGTGACACAGGATGCTCCGGTGCTGAGGGGAGCACTGGAGTCATGGGGGGCACAGGTGACACAGGATGCTCCGGTGATGAGGGGTGCACTGGAGTCATGGGGTGCACAGGTGACACAGGATGCTCCGGTGCTGAGGGGAGCACTGGAGTCATGGGGTGCACAGGTGACACAGGATGCTCCGGTGCTGAGGGGAGCACTGGAGTCATGGGGGGCACAGGTGACACAGGATGCTCCGGTGATGAGGGGTGCACTGGAGTCATGGGGGGCACAGGTGACACAGGATGCTCCGGTGATGAGGGGTGCACTGGAGTCATGGGGTGCACAGGTGACACAGGATGCTCCGGTGCTGAGGGGAGCACTGGAGTCATGGGGGGCACAGGTGACACAGGATGCTCCGGTGATGAGGGGTGCACTGGAGTCATGGGGTGCACAGGTGACACAGGATGCTCCGGTGCTGAGGGGAGCACTGGAGTCATGGGGTGCACAGGTGACACAGGATGCTCCGGTGCTGAGGGGAGCACTGGAGTCATGGGGGGCACAGGTGACACAGGATGCTCCGGTGATGAGGGGTGCACTGGAGTCATGGGGTGCACAGGTGACACAGGATGCTCCGGTGCTGAGGGGAGCACTGGAGTCATGGGGTGCACAGGTGACACAGGATGCTCCGGTGCTGAGGGGAGCACTGGAGTCATGGGGGGCACAGGTGACACAGGATGCTCCGGTGATGAGGGGTGCACTGGAGTCATGGGGGGCACAGGTGACACAGGATGCTCCGGGGATGAGGGGAGCACTGGAGTCATGGGGTGCACAGGTGACACAGGATGCTCCGGTGCTGAGGGGTGCACTGGAGTCATGGGGGGCACAGGTGACACAGGATGCTCCGGTGATGAGGGGAGCACTGGAGTCATGGGGTGCACAGATGACACAGGATGCTCCGGTGCTGAGGGGAGCACTGGAGTCATGGGGGGCACAGGTGACACAGGATGCTCCGGTGCTGAGGGGAGCACTGGAGTCATGGGGTGCACAGGTGACACAGGATGCTCAGGTGCTGAGGGGAGCACTGGAGTCATGGGGTGCACAGGTGACACAGGATGCTCCGGTGCTGAGGGGAGCACTGGAGTCATGGGGGGCACAGGTGACACAGGATGCTCAGGTGCTGAGGGGAGCACTGGAGTCATGGGGGGCACAGGTGACACAGGATGCTCCGGGGATGAGGGGAGCACTGGAGTCATGGGGTGCACAGGTGACACAAGATGCTCAGGTGCTGAGGGGTGCACTGGAGTCATGGGGTGCACAGGTGACACAGGATGCTCCGGTGATGAGGGGAGCACTGGAGTCATGGGGTGCACAGGTGACACAGGATGCTCCGGTGATGAGGGGTGCACTGGAGTCATGGGGTGCACAGGTGACACAGGATGCTCCGGTGATGAGGGGAGCACTGGAGTCATGGGGTGCACAGGTGACACAGGATGCTCCGGTGATGAGGGGAGCACTGGAGTCATGGGGTGCACAGGTGACACAGGATGCTCCGGTGCTGAGGGGAGCACTGGAGTCATGGGGTGCACAGGTAACACAGGATGCTCAGGTGCTGAGGGGAGCACTGGAGTCATGGGGTGCACAGGTGACACAGGATGCTCCGGTGCTGAGGGGAGCACTGGAGTCATGGGGTGCACAGGTGACACAGGATGCTCCGGTGCTGAGGGGAGCACTGGAGTCATGGGGTGCACAGGTGACACAAGATGCTCCGGTGATGAGGGGTGCACTGGAGTCATGGGGTGCACAGGTGACACAGGATGCTCCGGTGATGAGGGGAGCACTGGAGTCATGGGGTGCACAGGTGACACAGGATGCTCCGGTGATGAGGGGAGCACTGGAGTCATGGGGTGCACAGGTGACACAGGATGCTCCGGTGCTGAGGGGAGCACTGGAGTCATGGGGTGCACAGGTAACACAGGATGCTCAGGTGCTGAGGGGAGCACTGGAGTCATGGGGTGCACAGGTGACACAGGATGCTCCGGTGCTGAGGGGAGCACTGGAGTCATGGGGTGCACAGGTGACACAGGATGCTCCGGTGCTGAGGGGAGCACTGGAGTCATGGGGTGCACAGGTGACACAAGATGCTCCGGTGATGAGGGGTGCACTGGAGTCATGGGGTGCACAGGTGACACAGGATGCTCCGGTGATGAGGGGAGCACTGGAGTCATGGGGTGCACAGGTGACACAAGATGCTCAGGTGCTGAGGGGAGCACTGGAGTCATGGGGTGCACAGGTGACACAAGATGCTCCGGTGATGAGGGGTGCACTGGAGTCATGGGGTGCACAGGTGACACAGGATGCTCCGGTGATGAGGGGAGCACTGGAGTCATGGGGTGCACAGGTGACACAAGATGCTCCGGTAACAATTTGTGGTTACAAAGGATGGAGAGATGGTGAAGGTATTGAATTTATTCTTCTCCTCAGTCTTCACAAAGGAATCGGGGGGCTTCAGTAACCAAAACTGCAGTGTTTATCCTCATGACACATCACAGGAAGCACCTCCATGGTTAACAGAGGACAGAATTAGAATTAGACTTGGGAAACTTAACATTAATAAATCACCGGGACCAGATGGCTGCACCCGAGAGTACTTAGGGAACTCGGTCAAGTAATTGCCAGACCATTGTTCCTAATTTTTACTGACAGTCTACTGACTGGAATGGTACCAGGTGGTTGGAGAAAAGCCAATGTAGCACCAATATTTAAAAAGGGCCCAAAATACATCCCTGAGAATTACAGACCAGTCAGCCTAACATCAATAGTATGTAAACTCTTGGAGGGGATGATAAGGACTATATACAAGATTTTAGTAATGAGAGCGGTATCATTAGCAGTAATCAGCATGGATTCATGAAGAATTGTTCTTGCCAAACCATCTACTAACCTTCTATGAAGAGGTGAGTTGCCATCTAGATAAAGGAAGGCCCGTAGACGTGGTGTATCTGGATAAAGGAAGGCCCGTAGACGCGGTGTATCTAGATAAAGGAAGGCCCGTAGACGTGGTGTATCTAGATAAAGGAAGGCCCGTAGACGTGGTGTATCTAGATAAAGGAAGGCCCGTAGACGTGGTGTATCTGGATAAAGGAAGGCCCGTAGACGTGGTGTATCTAGATAAAGGAAGGCCCGTAGACGTGGTGTATCTAGATAAAGGAAGGCCCGTAGACGTGGTGTATCTGGATAAAGGAAGGCCCGTAGACGTGTTGTATCTGGATAAAGGAAGGCCCGTAGACGTGGTGTATCTGGATAAAGGAAGGCCCGTAGACGTGGTGTATCTAGATAAAGGAAGGCCCGTAGATGTGGTGTGTCTATATAAAGGAAGGCCTATAGACGTGGTGTATCTGGATAAAGGAAGGCCCGTAGACGTGGTGTATCTGGATAAAGGAAGGCCCGTAGAACGTGGTGTATCTAGATAAAGGAAGGCCCGTAGATGTGGTGTATCTAGATAAAGGAAGGCCGTAGACGTGGTGTATCTGGATAAAGGAAGGCCCGTAGATGTGGTGTATCTGGATAAAGGAAGGCCCGTAGACGTGGTGTATCTGGATAAAGGAAGGCCGTAGACGTGGTGTATCTGGATAAAGGAAGGCCCGTAGATGTGGTGTATCTGGATAAAGGAAGGCCCGTAGACGTGGTGTATCTGGATAAAGGAAGGCCGTATACGTGGTGTATCTATATAAAGGAAGGCCCGTAGACGTGGTGTATCTGGATAAAGGAAGGCCGTATACGTGGTGTATCTATATAAAGGAAGGCCCGTAGACGTGGTGTATCTGGATAAAGGAAGGCCCGTAGACGTGGTGTATGTAGATAAAGGAAGGCCCGTAGACGTGGTGTATCTAGATAAAGGAAGGCCCGTAGACATTGTGTGTCTAGATAAAGGAAGGCCCGTAGACGTGGTGTATCTGGATAAAGGAAGGCCCGTAGACGTGGTGTATATAGATAAAGGAAGGTCCGTAGACGTGGTGTATCTAGATAAAGGAAGGCCCGTAGACGTGGTGTATCTAGATAAAGGAAGGCCCGTAGACGTGGTGTATCTAGATAAAGGAAGGCCCGTAGACGTGGTGTATCTATATAAAGGAAGGTCCGTAGACGTGGTGTATCTGGATAAAGGAAGGCCCGTAGACGTGGTGTATCTGGATAAAGGAAGGCCCGTAGACGTGGTGTATGTGGATTTTACAAAAGCATTTGACACAGTTCCCCATAAACATTTACTGTACAAAATAAGGCCCATTGGCATGGACCATAGGGTGAGTACATGGATTGAAAACTGCCTACAAGGGCGAGTTTAGAGGGTGGTGATAAATGGGGAGTACTCGGAATGGTCGGGGGTGGGGAGTACTCGGAATGGTCGGGGGTGGGGAGTACTCGGAAGGGTCGGGGTGGGTAGTGGGGCCCCCCAGGGTTCTGTGCTGGGACCAATCCTATTTAATTTGTTCATAGATGATCTGGAGGATGGGGATGGGGGAAACAGTTCAATCTCTGTATTTGCGGACGATACTAAGCTAAGCAGGGCAATAACTTCTCCGCAGGATGTGGAAACCTTCCAAGAAGATCTGAACAAATGGATGGGGGAGGGGCAACTACATGGCAAATGAGGTTCAATGTAGAAAAATTAAAATAATGCATTTGGGTGGCAAAAATCTGAATACAATCTATAGACTGGGGGAGAACCTCTGGGGGGGATCTGGGATGAAGAAGGACCTGGGGGTCCTAGTAGATGATAGGCTCAGCAATGCCATGCAATGCCAAGCTGCTGCCAACAAAGCAAACAGAAGAACTGCAGTAGGGGGCTTGGCTAAAGCATAGCGATGCATAACTTTGCAGTAAAAGGCACCAATCAGTAGAACTGTCTCATAATTGGCCCAGAGCTGGTGTTTGGGTGAAACCTGAAAGTGCCAGCAGCTGGCCACCAGGGAGAAGACCCGGCACTGGATCCCAGGAGAGGTAAGTGGGATATGAGTTTCCTAAACTTTTATAAAGTAAAGCCAAATATCATGTGGATTATGAGGGACAAAGGAATGTGGTCCTGAGATTTTAGATTTCCCTCCGTTTTGTGTACAGATGGGGGTCCTCTTGCCATCGTCCTGCAGCAAGCCGTCCTTCCAGTGGTGGACCATGAACAATGCGCCAAGCCGGACTGGTGGGGAAATTCCCTCAATCCTTCTCTACTCTGTGCTGGAGGATACGGCCCGGACGCCTGCAGTGTGAGTTTTGTGTCTGTTTGGGGTTCACTGTCTGTTCCCCCATCCAAAAGGTCCTCATTTTTATATACTATATGGCCAAAAGTATGTGACCCCCCCTCCAAATATTTGAGTTCCGGTGTCTCCAGTGAAAGGTCTCGGTGTCTTCTGTGTACAAAGCCAGATCCATAAAGCTTGTGGAAAGTCTTTCTAGAAGAGTGGGGGATGTAAAAGCCACCAAGGAGGGCAACTCCATATTAATGCCCTTTTGGGGTGGCAACTCCATAATAGCCAGGGTTTTCTAATGGATGTCCAACAAGCTGGCATAGATGTGACGGGTGGAGGGACACAGGTGTCCTGCACAGAGCCCTGACCTCATCCCTATTGAACACCTTTGGGATGAATGCAAATCCAAGAGAGAAAGGGGGTGTATTATTGGCCATTGGGGTACGTTTTTGCAGATCCATATTATTGGCCATGGCTGTGGAATGGAATGACCAACAAGCTCGCATAGAGTAGATGGTCAGGGGGGCCACAGATCATATAGTGCAGTGATGGCGAACCTTTTTGAGCCCGAGTGCCCAAACTGAAATAAATACATTGGTTTTGTGTTGCAAAGTGCCAACACAGCAATTCGCCAGAGAGGGGGGCTAAGCGAAAGAGAGGGGTTGTGTGAGAGAGAGGAGGGTGAGAGAGAGAGGGGACAGCGAGAGTGAGGGGTGTGAGAGAGATGCTGAGAGGCAGGGGGGCTGAGAGAGAGAGGGGTGTGAGAGATATGCTGAGAGAGAGAGAGGGAACAGAGAGAGGGAGAGGGCTGAGAGAGAGGGAGGGGGGAAAGAGAGAGAGGGTTGTGAGAGAGAGGTGTGAGAGAAATGCTGAGAGAGAGGAGGAACAGAGAGAGGGAGAGGGGCTGAGAGAGAGGGACAGAGAGAGAGAGGGGTGTGAGAGAGATGCTGAGAGAGAGGGGCAACAGAGAGATGGAGAGGGGCTGAGAAAGAGGGTGTGAGAGAAATGCTGAGAGAGAGGAGGAACAGAGAGTGGGAGAAGGGACAGAGAGAGAGAGGGGGGGTGAGACATATGCTGAGAGAGAGGGAGGGGGACAGAGAGAGAGAGGGGACAGAGAGAAAGAGGGGTGTGAAAGAGATGCTGAGAGAGAGAATTAACAGAGAGAGAGATGGGGGACAGAGAGAGAGAGATGGGGGACAGAGAGAGAGAAGGGGGACAGAGAGAGAGGGTGCGAGAGAGATGCTGAGAGAAAGAGGGGGGACGGAAAAACAGGGGGGCTGAAAGAGAGGGAGGGGGCTGAGAGGAGAGAGAGACCTCTAGCTCTGTCCTGGACCCTTTTGTGTGCCCACAGAGATGGCTCTGCGTGCCATAGGTTTGCCATAACTGATATAGTGTATGAGGGGGGGTACTATGGTGTATACAATGCTGACTTCTAATACCAGGCTTTGTCTTTGTAGAGCGATTCCGGAGGACCCCTGAACTGCCAGGCGGAGGATGGTAGATGGTACATCGATGGCATAGTCAGCTATGGCGTGGCGAGGTGCGGCACTCTAAAGAAGCCCACAATATTCACCCGCGTGTCCCTCTTCAACACCTGGATAGATGAGGTCAGTATTTATACCGAGAACCTCTTCTGTCCCCTCCTCCGACTT